>JAFISD010000048.1:0-151337 GCA_022560085.1 Helminthosporium solani
GTATATAGCTATATATATAGATATCTTTAAAAAGTAAAAGTTGCTAGTATCTATACTTAGTATAGATACTTAGTAATCTAAAGGATATCTATATAATTATATATAATTATATATAATTAGTATATCTATATAGGATTTAGGAGATAGTTATAGGCTATCTCCTCCCCCTATATAGAGTAGGTAGACCTAACTAATACACAACTATTTATTTTGTCTTAGTATGAAAGTACAACTACACGTGATATATCACACACAGCCCGCCTAACATTATATGTAGTTATAGTCAACAAAAGTACATTTATGTAACCGCGCCAAATTGGGCTTACGTTCCGCCATTGATCTATCGACGATAGGGCATCAGCACACCGCAACAATATGTGTGTTCGAGGGTCGCTACCGCTATAGTAACCATCTTACACTCATCTCAGTCCATTTGCAAGATAAGCAGCAACATGCTCATGACTGGGCCAGCCCCACTCCTCTACGCTGTCGACCTGCGCCCTTACAAGCTCTATCAACTCTATACTCGCCCCTTCCTTTCCCATATGCATTGAACCGTCCAACCCAGCCCTCAGCGCCACCAAAGTCTTGTACAACGAGTCTGGGCCCGTGTGTTGTGCATCCGCTCTTGCCGTAACTTCCATATGATGCTTAGTTGCCCACATCGAAAACGAATACAAGCCTTCATAATCACGTAGGATGCCTAGGGCCCTAACGTATGTATGGAGGACTGCAGGACTGGGAATATGCGGTGGTAACACATCGTTCAGTTGTACATGGTTTACATCGTCTGTGTCGGCACCCGCATCGACAAGATCTTGGAAGACAGAGCGGAGGAACCTCGGAGCGGTAGAAAGAATATGTCTTGCATCGTCCACCACAAGTCGATCCAAATGAGCTGACCATGCAGCATACCGTGTCATAGCACAAAGAATTTGAAATTGGACATCATCGGGTTTGAGGTCGATCGCATCCATTTTTCTGAACAGTGCGCACATGGTGTCATACTGAGCTACGATACTAGCTGCTTTATTGGCTTTTCGACCAAGGTTCACATGGCTGTAACGCACTTTATGCATATATGCTGTCCACGCTGGATTGTACGGGGGTTCACAATGCATGAGCAGGGCGAAAGCGTATTCAAGAAGGTAGGATTGATCATGTTTCATGCGGAATGAATGCTCTTCGCCGTCGAGAGGGGCGGGCATGGGCTCTATAGGATAGCCATCCGGGGAGCGTCCGAAGCGGCAAAGAAAACATACGAAGGAGCCGAGAAAGTATAGCGGTATAGTCGTCGTGTCCCTCGCTAATATCGAGCCATCCAAGAGAGATCGCAAGCCTCCTTCGAATTTGCCTGGATTGGCCTCGAGGAGCGATAGAACAGTAGAAAAGTCGGGCAAGTTTTCTACAAGGAAGGCGAGAAGCCTGGCGGACGGTCGTACCTTTTTCTTCAACATACGATGGTATAACTCCTCGATCGTCGGTATTGGTTCGCTCAAATGTACTTGGTGTAGGGGCGATTCTGGTTCCCGGAAAGGACTTTTTGTATCCCCAGCAAGAAGTCGCTGCTTTGTATTGCTAGGCAGTCTGCTAGCGTCTTCCTCTTTCTCATCTGTTTGAGCAAGAAGGATTTTTTGGAACATGGCGAGGTATATGCTGGGCGATGGAAATATACATGTGGCTTCGTAAGCTAGGAAGCACGCCCACGTTTCCCGTAATGTACGAGTCGCCTGAATACGTCCAGCCCAAAGCAGATGTTCAAAGTCCAAATCCTTTTCAGATTTGGGAAAGATGTGTGGAAGAATTGTCCGTGTCTGAATGGTGGGAGAAAGGTCCGTATCCCACCCAGCGAAGATTTCAGCAACTTGCTCCCAAGCTCTGCTTTCGTAGCCAGCCTCAAACATGCGGTGCATAATACGCGAAGCTCTTGATGCACCAAACATGTAGCCCTTGTCTTCGTCCATAGCTGTCCGGTTCTCCTTCCAAGGAGGCCAGGACGGACCTTTTAGTTCGGCCCATGTCCTTTCCTGTGAAGTTTTCGGGTGCGCCAACTGAGTCCGTGTCGTTGCTCTGAACCCAACTCGAGTCATTACAAGCGCCGGTTCGCAGTTTGCCATGAATTGTAAGACTTGAAATTGGGCTTTTTGTTGGTGTATCGAAGACAGCACAGGGTGTACAGACGCGGGCAAAGAAATGAGCGCAAGTAATGTATTGCTGAAACGAGTAAGGTCGGTTAGCAAAGCTGACGATTCATGACCAGCCTTTTTTATGTCGATATATGTTTTCATCGCTTGTTCAGTATATATAGCTGCGATGGATGGAATTACTTCAGGCCATATGATTCGCGCATGACGTAATAGACGGATTACGAGGAGCTGGAGGGGCATCCATGGAATGCGTTCTCTTATCAGCCTTTCCTTGACTGCCCTTATGATGATTGCGAGAGCAAGAGGTCTTACACGATGGCGTCGCAAGAAGAGGAGGACGAGAAATAGTGGAGGTGGCTTATGCTTATCCGTACAGGCCTGGGCAGCGGGCACAGATTGTGTTTCCAGTAGACCGCGTGCCCATTTATCCACGCTGTCTGCCGAATAGCCTCCTGACCGGAGCAACAATGCCTCTTGGCCGCTCAACTCTAACTGAACATTGGTATAGGGAGCTTCGGTTATGGCGCGTACATGACGTGACAAAATGGTGTAGAGAGAGACAGGCTGTGTTTTGGATTGTAAGCCATCCCAGTCAGCAACAGATCGGGTCTGCTTGAGCGGCCGGCCCCCTGGTCGTATACGTCGCGGGTCATTGTAGGAGAAGTCCTTCTTTTGAGAATCTGACAGAAAATAAAGCCGTTTAGACTGGTTCTGGATGGCGTTCAATACAGAAGCTGGCTGACTCGATCGCTGAGCTTTCCGGGTTTGACGAGAAAGCTGAGGTCGGAAACGAGTCGGCGGAGTGTTAGAGTTGACGTATCCTTCTGCGGCTTCTGCGGCTTCCTCAATTTCTGCATGGGAGTCGGCATGCTCAGAATCCCCCCCGAAGATGGACACGAAGGGATCAACGTTGTCTTCCGGAAACCCAAGGGACGAGGATGGCTGAGGGCTATGACGAACTGGGGGAAGCAGTGGAAACGAAACAGGCGATGGCAACAGAGCGCGACTGCCTGGGGAGGAGTATGCGCGGCGGCATTGATATATCCGAGGCTGACGTTTGCAGGCCGGGACTAACAGGAAGAGTTGCTGCTCAGCAAAGTCAGTAATCGCTTTGATTGCTCTCGAAGAAATCCCAGATGCTCACAAAAGTCGTAGCCAGGGAGACGCGCAGGGAGCAGTGGAGGAAGCGGACGGGGCTACCTGGAGCTGCCAGGAAAGAAAGCAGGGGCATTCATCGACAGTATCCCGGAGTAATAATGACTGACAGGCGCGACAGGAGAATTCAATTGCTGGGAGGAATGCGCAGACTGCCATGAGGACAGTCGTGAACATTTGAAGTCCCAACTGGGCCCTTGTAATTAATTGGGAGCTAGTCTTCATTCGGAACAAAATGCTGACATGGATTCTTAATAATACCCCTAGCCCGATGCGGTCTCAACGGTATTTACATGCACTCTATTCCTCAGTAGACGTTTGATGGACGCAATTCAGTCCACACCAACATATAAGCCATTAGATAACTGCATAAACAGACTTCACGATCTCTGTCTAGTACAGTGACCAGCAATTACACCAGACTGCATTTTTTTGCGGCGGCAGCGGATGAGAGCTTGCTAGCTGGTAGTACCAAGCACTGTGAGCGGGCATCGTCTTGGCGTTTGTGTTCGCGTTCGTGTTCCTCCCCGGCCGGCGAACTTTGACCCCAATAATCCACATCGACCTCGCATACCACCTCGTCACCCAGTGTTGCCCTGGTATTGTGCGCATTTGGGACAAAACCAAGCAGTGCACAGCCATCACTGCACAGCTCAATTACTGCCTGTTGCCACTTCTGCTGCTGCACTGTGCGGAGCATGCTGGTAGGGGCCTGCGCCTGACTACTACGCTGGCTGTCCTTAAGCTGAGCGCGCGTTCACGTCTCACGTCTCCCACGCCCGTCACTCCCGCACTCGCATCGCGAAAAGCGCCCGCCATCGCCATCACCATGAATGCCGCCAACGGCACTCTGACTCCGCCCAAAGTACCGCCCGCGTCGCCGTCGCCATCCCTCTCACCCTCCAAGCGGAAACGCCCCGACACCGACACCCCAGTTCCCAATGGCGCGTCGACCCCCGCGGCAAGGAAACTGCTGAATGGAGCATCCCATTCGCTGCAGTCGGTGTTAAAAGACATATTGCTGGTTCTGGAGGGGTATGGAATACCGCGGCCCCCTTTCGGTCGGAGCATGACAATAACTGACCTGGGCTAGCTACGACACCCAACCGTCGATATTGACCCATCCCATCACCTCTTCGGCCACGCGAGCTGTCCCTGGCGAGGCTGATGCGAAGCGCACCAAGCTGACGCCTCCTGCGGGCTCGACAATAGCCAGCCTGATCCAAGATGGCGCGTACGACTCATTCGAGGCACTGGAGAAGGATGTGGAAAGCGCGACGGCAGACATCCTTGCGAGCATCGGCTCGAGCGAGCTTGACACGGTGCCTTCCTCTCCCAAGGATACGAGACTGCACGCTATGGTACTCGCCTTCCGGAAGATGCTTCGGACTTTGGTGCACAGGGAAGAGGTTCGGAGGGCCAATGTCCAGGCAAAGAAGAAGGCGGCAGAGCCAGATGCCGCCATCAAAACGAAGACACCGGTCTCCGTGAAGGAGGAGCCATTGGAGAGTCGTACAGTCTTGACACTGTTCGGTACCGCACAAGGCCCAAAGCAGCTCTTCTCGAGCTTGCAGCAGCCCCGCGCCATTCCTTCATCCGCCCAAACTTCAGCTCTGGATACGTCAGTAAAGGTCACGCTGCCCCTGCGCGAATCCACTCTCCCGAACATCATCTCCACGACCGACGTCTTTCCCCTCTCGGACGATGTGGGCGAGAAGAAGAAAGAGACCGCGACCATCGGCAGAATGTTCAAGGCGCCCGCCCATCTGCCCCAACTCAGCCCACCCAAGCTTGCGAAGACTCTGACCACCAAAGGAAGTACTGTTACCTTTACCCACCCCGAGCCGCCCAAGCCGAGCAGGAAAACCTCGCTTTCCTATTCCAATCAGCCTCTTTCTGCAGGCAATTGGTTAGGATATGGCGGAGTTGATATGCCCAAAGATTCCACTTCGCCGACTGCAAAGCAAAAGAGTCGACAGCGAGCCCTCAGTACCGGAGCAGGCGAACAACCACCATCCGAACTCACACTCGCAGCTGTCAAACAGGCGAAAGAAGACGCCTTGTTTCGTAGCGCCTACTCAAGCTTCGCGCCTACCCGAGACAATGCTTCTGCAATCATCCCGGAGGAGACGAAGAACATGGTCTGGTGGCAAAAGGTTGGCGAGAAGCGTTTTAATGAGGTTTTCCCCATCGATCCTAGCCTTGTCGACCTCGGGTCATCTCTGATAGAAGACGGCGAAGAGATTGGCGAGAGCGAAGATGAGGCCTTCAAAGCAGCTGTGGAAGATTTCGAGCCCGCCGAGGAAAATGCCACCTTCAAGCTTGAAGAGAAGTCGGCACTAGCAAAGAATACCGAGGAAATCTTGCAAGAAATATCCGAGCTACTGGAGACGCTCGCGTCCCATCAAAGGATACGAAACTCGTCATTGGCGACCAACCCTCGCACTCCCGTCATACAAAATGCGTCTCTGGCGAATCTGGCAGGAAGCCCCTCCACGCCATCGTCTGAAGAGGTAGACATATATGAAATACTCAAAGCACAACTTACGATGATGATCTTGCAGCTTCCACCATACGCTCTCGCCAAACTTAACGGGGATCAGCTGGAAGAATTGAATATCAGCCGAACGATACTCATCGAGAACAAGAACACACGTGGCGTTTTAGAGGAAGATCAAGCCTCCAGGCTTGCAAAGGCCTCGACAGCATCTGCGACTGCCCCACCTAATCTCACTCGCATGTCTTCAACAACTGGGTCGCACTATCCTGGTAATCAGTACGGACGCTCCACACCGGTGCACAACAGCGTTCGCCCTGCGCAAACTTCGACGTCGTACTTTCCACAGCAACAATCGACCCTTCGATCTCCATCAGTTCACCAATACCAACGGTCAAACTCGAACGCCCAGGCAGGATTCCAGGCACCATCGGCATCCTTTTCGGTCAATCCGCGACCAAGCTCCTACAACAGCTCATCCTACGCTCAACAGACACCGAGAGCAACGCATGTACCTGCAACGAACAATGCAATGTACCCGCAGTCTGTTGGTGCTCGGCCAAGCAACTACGGTGGTGCCGCTGCCTCTCAATACTTCCCTAACGGCCCCCAAACCCCCTCACACGTCCGCTATCCCAACCAACAGCCCCAACAGCAAAATGGCTACTACCCTGCACGCCCGCAAAACGTAGCACCCATGTACAGCAACACTCCTGGCGCTCGCACAGCTTCGCCGCTGAAAGCAGCACCCACGCCCTCTATTGCTCAACCAAACTATGGTTCTGTTCGTCCGGGTGGGTTTGGGACTCCAGTCTCTGGTGGTGGCGGACATATGCGCACCTACTATGCTCCCAGCCAATATAGCAACACTCAACCCCAGCCCCATACACCTATTGCCTCAGCTGCTACTGCTACTCCGGGATACGTTGCCAGTCCCCAGCAGATGATGCTTGATCGGCAGCAGGCGCAGCAGCCGCAGGCAAGACTAGCAGCGCAAAGCAGCTTCTCTTCGAGGGCGGGAAGTGGGACGCCGCAGCCGGGCGCGAACGGACAGTTTGGGAGCCAACAGCCTAATGGGACTATGACTTGACGATGAAGAGACAGGAAAGTTGGATTAGGGTCAAGACGAGTGTGTTGCGTTGAATGGAAAGGGGCATTTGTGGGCGTACGGGAGTTGGCTTTGGCTGCACACTGGCAATACAGCTCATGGGATCACTGGACGATGTATTTGGCTGTGCAGCGCTGAAATTGGGGTTGGGGTGTTCTTTCCTTGATCAGATCGGGTGGAGATTCACTGTCTATTATTTTCACCAACTGTGAAGCGTTGTTCGATGGTGTTTTGGCTTCAAAATGATGGCTTAGCTTGCATATTGATCGGGAAGGGAGGTGTAATCTTATCTTTTGAACCTGGTTACTGTGACCTTGACTGGTATATCATAGCTGCAGCCACGTGATCTAATACGTGTTGCGTGTGTATGGTAATCACGAAGGTGGTTCATAGGTACTATGTAGATGTGTTAGATAAATATATGCATGTCGACGGCATATTTGAGTACTATAGCGTAGAAAGGACGGTGGAATATACCTCGTACTCGAACAACTAAGCTGAATTTAGCGCAGCCCGTATTATTGTCTGCATGGGCGCAGCATTATGAAGCTGTCTTTAGCTTGCTTGGATAGCATCGTGTTGTCGTCGCAGGAATTCATGTAGCATACGTCTTTGATGTTTCACGGCACGAGTTCGCCCGTGGCCTTGTTGGCGAGGTAAGGCCGCAATGATGCCAAACTTTACCATCGAAAAGAGTGGTCAATCTCGGGTTGGAGGCGGTGTGGTGAGTGTAATTGAACGAGAGGGCGAGGCTGATGATGAAGGGGGTTTGCTGGGAGATGTCGAAGATGGGGGAGGACGTGGTTATGCGGACTACTATTGAGGGGTTTGATTGTAGGTGCTGGGCCACGGCGAAGAGCATGCGGTCTATATATATGCTAGGTAGTCTCCCGTTCTATTTGAAATGAAAACGAAATGTCCTTGACCACCTTCGATTGAGACATCGCACATTCAGGTTGTCTTAGCTTTTGTTGTGTTCCTTTCTACTTCGTAGTCTAGGATTGATCGGCTGTGGATGGAGGTGGCGTAATGCCACGAAAATCCTCTATAGTTATATATCATATACATGTGGCAAGCCACCAAGCCTCACGTATTCCTGCAGCACTATCTATCCACTATTACTACGTAGACGAGTACGTACAAGTACTATCCATAGAACAGATGGAGACAGGGGATGACGGACAACCTGTTGCAGACCTGTCCCACTCTTTACGTCATCCCTAGACGGCTACACGGCTACACGCAACGCTGCTCTCGGCAGACGCACTCAGCCTTCGTTTACCACGCAAAACAACAAAGACATGAGACATTCAACACGCCATGGCTCATCTGTTGCGCGGAAAGCAAGCCGGCGTGCACAACGACCTTTCGGCTGGCCTTGGACCTGATCTTTTTGTGCTTGACCATGTAGGCAATACCCGCAGTACTGCATATTCCAGGCCTCTGGCTGCTGCCAACTACCTACCGCCAACTGCTGCTGACTACGGATCCAGATTAAAGACTACGGAATCAACTCGCAAATCTCCCAAGTCGCCTATGACCCCGTGCAAGCTCTCCTCGCCGTCGGCACCAACGAAAGCAAATTCGGTCACGGTCAAATATACGTCTTCGGCCAGGGACGCGTCGAAGTTGTCTTCGACCTCCCCCACCCCGCCTCTATCAAAATCCTGCAGTTCTGCGCCGATAAACTAATCTGTGTGGATTCGCGGAATGATCTGTCCATCTTCTCGCTCGAAACGAAGAGGTTGCTGAACGCTCACTCACCACCTGCCAAAATCACGGCGCTCCACAGCGATCCTACGTTCGACTATGCATTGTTAGGAACGGCAAACGGGGATGTTTTGGCCTACGATTTGGACAGGGAGCATTTGACCCAGTTCCGGATCCCAAATCTGTGGAGGGAGGAGTTTCCGAGGTCGCGGTTAACGTCGGTCGTAACGATTGCGCTGCATCCGCGCGATATTGGAAGCCTGCTGATCGGATACAATGCTGGAGCTGTCATATATTCCTTCAAACAGAACAAGGCTTCCCGTTTCTTTCATTATGTGCTTCCAAAAGGCGCCCCTGGGGGAGATTCAGATCCTGCATCCGTCTCCACCGAGAGAAGCCCGCCCCTGACACAGGCTGTCTGGCATCCTACAGGTACTTTTATCCTGACCGGCCACGAAGACAGCAGTCTTGTCTTTTGGGACCCCAAAGACGGCCGGATCATTCAAGCTAGGACGCTACAGGATACGCACGTCGACAAGCCTGGGCCCGGCACGTTTAGCCCCGGTGCAGCACCCGGCACTTTCGCCATCAAGAGTCCCATATTCAAGATTGCATGGTGCGCAAATGAGGATCCCGATGAAACGGGCATTCTCATCGCTGGGGGTCAACCGTCCAACATTACCGCCAAAAGTATGACATTCTTCGAGCTTGGCAGGACCCCCATCTACAACACCTCTTCCTGGCAGGTACTATCGGAGCACTTCGAGGATCCCAAACGTCAGAGGATCCTACCTTGTCCTCTCGGCTCTGAAGTCATCGACCTGTGCCTCGTTCCTCGCACCAGTCCACACTTCGCGGGTTGCCAGGATCCAATCGCTATCATCGCGCTACTGGCATCAGGAGAGCTCATCACTCTCTCTTTTCCGAGCGGGATGCCGATATCTCCTACCAACCAATTACACCTTTCCTTAACCCTGGCCCATCCCTTTGTGAATCATGCCAATCTCGCGCCTGTGGAACGCTCTCGGTGGCTCGGATTAACAGAGAAGCGGCAGCAAGGTCCAAAGTTCCTTACCGGTGGACACGAGGCCACCTACCCGTTAAAGAGATTCGAACACCGCAACATCGTCCAGACCTCTCATGCAGATGGAACGGTAAGGCTTTGGGACGCTGGACATGCCGACGAAATCGAAAACAACGCTCTTCTCCAGCTGGACGTTGCGCGAGCTATAGGCCGCCATGATGATGTTGAGACGTCAAAACTCTCGTTTGCCGGCGCTGCATCTGAGATTTCTGTTGGGCTGAAATCAGGAGAGCTGGTCGTGTTCCGCTGGGGCATCAACAAGCATCCAGGCCAGGAATTCCCACCGGGTGAAAACACTCCAAATGCATTAACAGATATCACCGATCGGAGCGAAGCGTCACTGAAAGAAGGCATGCTACCACTCACTCTTTTGCACGAAAACAACGGCCCCGTGACAGCTCTGAAGCATTCAGATGTCGGGTTCGTCGCTGCTGGTTTCGAGGGTGGTAGCCTTGCAATCATAGACTTAAGAGGGCCAGCCATAATATCCCATGCTAGCGTTTCTGACTTCATCAAGGCGGATAAGCGAGGTAGCTTCAGACGAAGTTCTTCACACACAACGACAACAAAGGCAGAGTGGCCGACCAGCATCGAGTTCAGTGTAATGACACTAGATGGTGATGACTATTCAAGCATTCTTGTCCATGTCGGCACAAATATCGGTCACATCGCGACTTTCAAACTCCTTCCGGATTCGAGTGGTCGATACACTGTAAGCTTTGCTGGAGCATCTATGTTGGATGATAAAGTCGTCAACATATGCCCCATACACGCTGATTCTGGCCGACCCGCATATGCATCACAAGCCGCTGTCTCTAGCCTGCGGAATGGTGCAAAAGTAAATGGTGTGCTACTCGTCATCACAGCCTCTGGGGCTCGGATCTTCAAGCCGGCCACACATAAAGGTGCATCGAAGACCTGGGACCATTTTCTATGCGACTCAGCGGCAATCGTGCGCTACGAGGACCTTGGCTATGCACTTCTTGGGCTATATGGCGATGGCTATGCTCGTGGGTACTCGATACCCGCACTGAAGGAGATCGGTGCGGTTAAGGTGTCTGATCATCTCGATATACAACGCTTCTCTGACGCCATCATCACCAGCACGGGTGACATTCTTGGTTTCAAAGGTCCTGCCGAAATGAGTTTGATTAACATATTTGGAACAAACCTGAAGCTGTAAGTTTTCGACTGCGTTGAAAGTATCCCACAATAGTAACATTAAGCAGTGATCGAGCGCGTGATACGCTCCTCAACCCCGATCTCGTAATCCCACCGCGCCCTACTATATCCAACTTGCAATGGATATCCGGAACACAATATGTCACTCCCGAAGATATGGATCTCCTGATAGGCGGGCCCGATCGGCCACCCTCTAAGCGCATGCTCGCACAAGCCCGTGCAGACGAAGATACTCGCCGCCGCGATGCGCGCGCTCAGAACCGTCCTGGCGCTGCTGGGCCAGCTTCACCACCCCCATCAAACGAAACATGGGGCGCTTGGGCTACGAGACAGATGAACGAGCGTACAGAGAAATTGAACCAAGTAGGTGACGGCATGCAAAATCTGAGCAGTAACAGTAAAGGGTGGGCAGACGATGTGAACAAGTACGTCCATAAGCAGAAGAGGGGCTTCGTTATGGGTGCCGTGAAGAGTAAATTCGGGTTTTAGAACCACAATCAGCATGAATCGCGAACATGTTTCTCCAATGTTTATTTTCAAACACTTGGATGGTCTAGTAAGTCAATAGACTGGCGCCGGTGGAGCGTGTGCATGTGCTGACTGTGGTGTAGCGTTGAAGTGTAAGCTGTATAGATACTAGATTTTATACTCTTCTGCACACCGCCGATTTTTGTTTTCAAAAGTCAGTGAAGAGTGATTATCGATTTACCCCATCCACACAGATTAGAAGTTCAAGAAGACCTGAATATAATGATTTTTCGCCTTGTTGATTCCAAATTACGAGACTTGCTCATTATCGATATATATGTTGATCCACCCCATCTGCGCGAAAGGTTCCTGAAGATAGATGCATTGGGTCGCGGGCACTATTTCATAGGTGCTCTCTTGTGTTGGAATATACGTAGTATGTGCCTTTGTTTCCACCTCCACCGACTGACGCTTCTCACGTTCCGGTAGAATACGTTTCAGTGCGTCTTGACCGATCTTTAAAGCGGGCCCACAGCAGTTGAATCAGACTTTTCCAACAATGAAAGCTGCTTCCATGTTCGAAGCGAGTAGCTGTATGAAGGCAGTTCTCACATCGCAAGATGAAGATAGCCAAGCCTTGAGTATTGAGTGTCGAACATGTATGGAAACACTTCTTATTCTGTCTGCCGGAACGTCACAAAACAAATTTGAGAAAGCGATTGTTGAAGTTCATGGAGATGTTTTAATGGGTATAAAAGAGTCACGAGGACTCAAATCATCTTACGTAGCCTTCAAAATGCCGGGGCCTATACTCGTATTCCTCTCATGCTATGCAAGGACCCATCCATCCTAAACGCCATGATATCCCAACAAGGCCTGCCGTCTGCTCGTGTCTCATTTCGCTCATTTACTTTTACGCAGGTTGCTCGTATGCTCTCCTGACCACCCTCGAAAATTCTGTGACTGTATAAGTTTTGTTTGGAGCATGGCTTGGGATTGTACTTACGGTCGAACTTAACATTTTCCCTTACAACGGTACCCTTGGCCTCGTTGTCCTTGTTTATCGGCACTTTAATCTTGTTGCCCTCAACGTTCCATCCGCACACTGTGCCGACAAAGTGTTCAAACTCTTTGCCCTGCAGGTTCAGCCAACTCTCCAAAATACTCCTGTCGACCTCTCGAACCGCCTGGCTGACAGTTGCCGCAATGCGTACCCGCATCAGCTCCTCGAATCCGGACACGTCAGCAACCAAATCGGCATACAGGTCATCCGAGTCGAGCGTCGACCAGAATGAAGCATAGTCGGCACCCTCGAGCAGATTCTTCAGCTCGTTAAGCTTCTGAACAGCTTCCGACAGCGGGGCGTCACCGGCGGCGGGCGCATGTGCCGAAGAGGAGAGCGGCGCGAGGGTGTGGCTGGGCAAGAGAGAGAGGCCGAGGGAGAAGTCTGGGTCGGGGAAGACGGTGAGAGACTTGACGAGGATGTTGGTGATGGTCTCGTCGCGGGTGAGGTGGGGGTTGAACTGGTATCTGCGATGCCTCTAGGTCAGCATAGTCCCCCTTCCAACAAGAAAACAGTAACGACATGGTGGCATTTGTTGCTTTCAGATAGAGCTAATAGTTCGACTTCAGCGGGCGGAGGGATTCAGTCTCCGGCCCCTCGGGTAATAGGAAACGTTGTGGTTGTTGTTCATCATAACACAAAGATGATAGTTGTTCTTATTTTCAACAGAAATCATGAGAAACTTACAGCTTGAGTAGTGCCAGATTCGCATAGCAGTCGTACGTTTGGTTTTCGCATTGAGACATGACATAGTCCTGGAAGACAGCCGTGGTCTCGGGATTGTACCGGTCCAGTCCATTGAGGATCTGCTCAATATGGTCGGGCCGCTCGGGCGCGAAGTCGAAGGGGGCGCCCATGGTGATGTTGACTTGGATGTGCGACGGAGGAGGGGTGGTGAGGAGCGTCTTTGGGATTTTGCACCGAGTGTGGAAAATTATGTAAGCGATATCACAGTATAGCTACAGCACGTGACATTGCCACATTGGCGAACTCCACTTGCTTTGCTACATGCGGTGTCACTCTTGTTGGCCATCACACAAACCTTTAGATATTGAACAAATGGTCTCATTATGATCGGCTTAACAGTAAGACCGTAAATGCCACAGCCACTCACTCAACCAGCAGCATGAAATCAAATGTGGATTTAAAAGTGAATGAGCAGGTGCCAGATCATCGTAAGTCGTTAGGTCTACTTGAGATATCACTGCTCAGGGACAGATTGTGAGGACTGTTGGAACAGATGATACAATGACTGACCTACCTACTTAGCCTATCACCAACTTCACATTCCCCCTAATCCATCCTTTATTTTCAAAACATCACCCTGCAAAGGCTGGGGTACGTTAGCGACAAAGATGTTGCCGAAGGATCACCCATACTACAACAGTCGAAAAGCCTCTTCTCTATCCAGCAATCCCATGAGCTCGTTACAGAACAAGACATCGAAGGCGCATGCCCCGACGACTATCACTCACGTCGAAAGCACTTTTCTCCCGTCTCAGAGATACGATAATTAGTCCATATGTTCGCAAACTTTTACCTCCACGGAGAGTGCATTTACCGAGAATTCCTTTAGGACAGTCAGGCCCTCCGGACATGGTATATGCTTATGATACTCCGTACTCTCGTACTAATCATTCATGCCTTCCCGATGTAGAAAATCCAAAGCAAGATGAAGAAATTGTCACGGATTTGACGTGCAGGGATATCGCGCAAGGTGAGGAAATTACTCCCTACCGTCTGCTACAATATACAGATTTCGAGTATCGGACTCCACAGGATCGACACCAACCATTGCGCTTTGTGTAATCCATACAAACGCAGGGCTCGCCGGCTAGGCGCTTAGCGACATGCGTCGTGCGTTTATCAGAGAGCTAGAGTAATTACCCTCCGTATGGTACCGATGTAGCCGAATCAACGTCTTCCAATTTGTTTTGAACAAACAGCGATGTTGAGCTTGCCCTGCTACATAGATCAGAGAGAATTTGCGTAGCATTAGAATTGCGGGGAGAACAGGATGTGGCCGCTCGCTCTATTACGATACAAATGAGGCTCTTGCACGAACAGTCGCCCTTTTCAAGATGAAGATATTTGAAGAAGGCCGCCTGGACGACTTCACATTGCTCCTTTCTAATTTCTCCCAGTCAACTATTCACAAGGTTCAGACGAAAGACGATCAACACAATACTAGGTTTTAGATTGAAGGTGAGCAGTCGTAAATCGTGAGTAAGAGCACTCAACAAACCCATCCTAAACATGTCCTCTCTCTCTCCTCCCCTCTCCTCAACTACCCCAAAATCAACCCAGCCAACCCCATCCTATCCCCCCTCTCTACAATTTCAAACTTCCTATCGAAAAGTCTCATCATCATCATTGGAAACTCTGAAGTCCCCCACCTCAGTACAATCCAATCGTAATGTCACCCCTGACTCTAGCCGTCAAATGAATCTCCGCCTCAAGATCAAGCTTAATTCCGACCATCAAGCTGGCATCCTTCAGGTTACCATCACCATCAGTTGCGCCCTTGAGGAGGCTGCCGGGAGCCTGATGCAAGGCCGAGTTTGGAGGAGGGACAATGGTCGCAAGGCGACGATTGCCAGCAGCCTGGCCGTACTCAGATTGCCTAGAGAATGTAAGTTCTTTGCAACCGGAGAAGATGGGCGTGCAATTGAATGGAGGGAAAAGAGAAGGATAAAAAGGGCTTATAACGGAATAGAGGATAAAGAAAAGGAGGAAAAGAAAATCGTACATGGACTGTTGGGTGCTAGGGAAATGTCAGCGCCAGACGAGCATTGGAAGGTATGAGAAAGCTTACGCTGGGGCAGACATGTTAAATGAGGACTGGTTTGAAATGAAAATTTCAAAGGGTTGAGTTGGTATGCTGACTTTGGATTGTTGAGCTGAGGAATTCAGTGTTGTGATGATGCTTTTATATCGTCGTCAACCTCGATACCTTATATATTCATCTTGAATACACTACATCTTCATACATTTCCCATCTGCCATACTGGCCAGTACAGCCAAAAGCACCGGCAAGTGTTATCGGCACTTTTCATCCAAGCCAGTCCTACCCTACGCCCTCGTCCTAGGATAACATCGCACAAATTCGCTGGCTAGCTCCCATGCTCTACGACTACGCTGCAGCCACCAGTTCGCACCACATACCCTTCCATCCGGATTTCTCCACGCTAAAAGACCCTTTTGCCCGTCACAAGCCTATCAGATTCCGACATGGTTGTGACTGAAACATTGTCGCTGGGTTCCCGAGCGGACCGAGCCGGCCAATCCATGTTTGTGATGCATTTGCAACACAACATGGCCGAAAATCAGACCATAGGTAAACACGTCGAAGCTGACGCTCGTCGAGACTGATTGGTCACTTGTAGCCTCGTGCAGCTAGAATTGTTGAACAAATGTGATGCGTCTATAGCGCGATAATGACCAAAGTAGCAAGGGACTTTGGTAGCGAAGGATAGACGAGCTGGGTGTGAAAAAGAAGACATAAGTCGTCAAGATGTGAGATCCCAAATCATCGCGTGATCTTCTTGTCATATAGGAAGTCAGTGCGCATTAGCTGAACATATATCCTTTGCGCGCTCCCACTCAGACTGTCGAGCATGTCCATCCTGCTCGCCATGGCAGTTACACCAGGCTTACTCGGAACCCAGGAGGCTATTCGACAGAGCCAGTCGAAGGAGAAGCGAGAAGAGCATAGGGCTCGACGATGCAATTTCATCGCACATTGTATCAAGCCGTCGCCCCGCGCTCGCGAGATCAATGACAGACCTTTCGTTCTGAGGGATGGGCGGGTAGGTTGCTCCTCTTTTCTCTGCTCTCAGCAGCTCTGACTGGATAAACTGCCAGATTTTCATTGATTCCGGCACAGAAGAATGGGAGGATGATCCCAGCGTCCTTTGTCTCGCGTGTGGATACTACCTCCCCTACCCCGACAGCGCGTACGAAGGAATGGTGACGAGGATATCGACGGACCTGCCCATCATGAACTGGATATTTGTCGATGCGACGACATACCAGCTGCGGTATGGGGTGCGTAATGACGCTCAGGGAAACCATACAGGGCCTTTTGATTGTACGAGCGTCGGTCGAAGGGTGACATTCCAGGGATGGGAGGGGTGGTGTGCGGTTGAGGAGCAACCCGGTGTATGGGGTAAGTGTCTTCCAATTGAGCGCGGTAAGTTGATGAAGGTCCTTGGCTGACTATGTCGTCTATACGATAGGTGTATACTTTGATATCAACGACGACGCTCTGAGTGGAAAAGTGCAGAAAGGGAAAAGGATTTTGGAGCTCGAGGTTGAGAGAAGGGAGGAAAGAGTAAAAAAAGTGAAAGGGACAGCTGTGAACACAAAGACAAACGAGGAGAAGATGCGACAGGATGATGCGAGAGCACAAACCATAGCACCGCAAAGTGCTGTTCCACTTCGGACAGAAGTGACCACTTTGCCTACGTCGCCGCCACTTGAAACTCACTCACCACCCAAATCTACACCACCTAAACCTACGAGTATCGAACCGTTACCGTCGGTCCGACAAGCAGCCGCTAATTCAGACCACAATGAGAGTTCATCATCACCTTCGGCGCCTCCAGCCAGTCCCAAATCTCATGCTTTGGAACCAAAATCAGATGTACTAGTTCAGTCACCCACTGATATACCATATCGAAGGGTGCCCCCATCAACTACTACACAGCGTGAAGGAGTTTCATCACATCCTTCTACCCCACTATACTCTCGGGTTTTGGCTCCTTCTGCTACAGTATATCAACGACCTCTGCCGCAACCTACAACGTCAACGAATCTCCCATCATCCTGGTCTTCACGCAGACCAGTTTCCTCGGCACAATCACCTGCTCCGCCCTCGTATACATCAGCCACTTCTTCAAACATACAACAGAGAAAGTCGTCACAAGACTCTCATAGGGCGGGCTCGACGCCTCGACGCGATGAAAAACATGCATACCGCGTCCCAACAAGTCCTCTGATGCATCACTCACCCTACTCCCTTACCACTTGCCAAACCATGTTCAATTCGCCAACGACGTTAAAGTCCGTTTCTTCAGGGATTTCAATTCTCACCTGTCGATCTCGAAAGAGTTCCTACGGGTTTGGCCTGAGCGAAGACCAGCGGCGACTTATTGAAGAGTTCAAAGCGTATACAGAGACTATGCGTCCCATAAATCTGGCCCTCGACCTCTCCTATGGTGAGAAGGCGCTGTCGAAGAAGGCTTCGAGGAGGTCTGTGGTAAGACGAGTATTCGCAACGGTGCCGAGGGTGAGTATGGGGTGCATCAACGCGATGAAGTTGGGTAGCAAGGGTAGGAAAAAGACTAGAACCGAGAACAAGCATGCAGTAGGTGTGGCGCAAGACCGAAAAGTGATTACGAACGATTATGATGGATTTGAGAGATTCGAGAAGCTTTGAGTGATAGAGGCGAAGAGTATTAGCTAGATAGATACACAACATTCGAAGGGTGTGGAGAATGGAAAGAGAAGGGATGTATTAGATAAGCAGGGCAGTCTCACTCCCCCCGTCGTTCCTTCCGTCGGGGAAAGAAGTGGGAGGATGGAGAAGGCGCAACTCCGCAGGCAGCTTTACCATTTTAGTGAAGTTGAAAATCTCTTCACAAATTGGACTTTTCCTTCTTCACTCCTCTTCCGTCTTTCAATCTCCGTAATTCGCCGATGAATACTCCGTGTTGTATCCTCTGTCTGTCAGGTCCACAAGCACACGAACCGCAAATTTCGGACAGTTGCTGTCGAGCAGGCCATCTCGTAAGCAGATTACGTACAAAGGGCATCGCGCATCCAGCCTTTGCCATGCGCACAGCGTTTGTATATCCATCCGGATGAGAAGGTTTACAGCGGAGAGTAGTTTGGTATCTTGTTACAGGGCGTGAAGTGCTTACTTGAGGACCTCAGTAGACAGATGGCGATATTTGCATGTCAGGTGAACATCTGCAAGCTGCTAACTACCAAGTGCTGACCACCCTCCAAGAGCAAGGATGCGATGTCCCAAGAATGCAAAACTCCCACAACCACGGTCGAACAGTTAACGAGCATCGTGCGCGACTAGTAAATACCAGCCTGTGGGGCCTCGCGTGAGATTGGAATTGGAATTCTGTTCTAGGACCGCAGCCATGTCCGGGTTAAACGATGCAGAGACGACATGTCGGAGACCCCAGTGGAGCTCTGCAAAAATCCATGTCGTTCGAGACTCACCTACTACTGTCACCGCCTCCGAGGAATGCATTCGAGAATTGTTGTTTTCTGATAATCGCATGACCCCTTGTAGCGAATTGTCCATGTATAGCGTGTATCTAGTAATGTAATTGGATGTTATAAGTTCATGGTCAGGAATGTGAACCGTGGAACGCTACTCCGTACTGTCAGCCGCAAACGACGAACCGCAAAGGACATGGAATGGAGAAAAATTCTGCTGGCCCCAGCAAGATGTACGGTTCGCCTACGGAGTACGCCGTACATACAGAATAGATCTCTCAACAATGAGCGTGGCACGTGCGCCCCTTTTCCTCGACGTCTAATAGTAAATGCCGGAACCCTCGAGTTGTTGAAGCTTTCCATGCCGGGGATCGACCTTCGTCTGTACTAATGTTTTCCCCATGGAGAAGGACGGGAGAGAGGGAGGATATGCGGCGTTTAGATCCCGAACTCGGCAGCCGATGCAGAAAATCGCAGTCTCGTATCTGTACGCAGTATACGCGTGGAAAAGAGAGACGTGGCGCTTCATCGTGTTGTTGTGGACGACTAGATACCGGCTGCTGCATCTTGTCGACATCTGGATGCTTCATCGCGACTATTAATTAGCTTATGTACCGAGACAACCTTGAAACGGACAACTCCCACTGGCGGCCATCCAACATCCTCCAGCGCTTCGGCATGATCAGAGCCTTCAATTCCACCATGAGAGGCTAAAGGACGTACCAGACATGTCTGGTGATGTGCACGTGAGGGCGGCCTTCAAAGACCACCATGCAGGGTGACAGGGTTCTCCAGACGTGCCGCACGGGTGTGGCTAGCAAAGAGGAATGGTTAACAACAATACTACCTTTGTTGACCACGCCACTAGTGCTGACTGCACGGCCATCATTCATCGTCTTCACCGAGAGTACTACTCCGTATCTGTCCATCCACCATCCACCTTCTTCTAAGACATGCATCGATGTTGCCTTGCACCCTCGGTGGAACGTGGAAGCCAGCAAAAGCCGACCCAGGCTCAGCTGCATTCTCCAGACGAGGCCACGCAAGTGACCTATGGACTGCGCTGTACTCCGTATGGCAGCAGTCATTGGGGAGACGGCTCTATTCCAAACGCCTGGCACTTGGAGACATGCGCCAATCAACTTTTCCTAATGATATTAGTCCCTGGTTTCCCACCAGGCGGCTATGCAGCCGAAGTCATGCTGGACGCGGGCACCGGGGAAACGCCTGGCTGCAACGTCTAGCACACTGCTCAGACAGTAGTTGATTAGTTATGCTATAATAGCGAGCTGGATCCCGACTTATTGTGTACGGCGTAGGCCTGATTTTGGCTCATGAGCTATTTCGACACAGTATCATACATACCATGTAGATACGTTCCGTTCACTGGTTCACTCCATGGATGTCAGATACGCAGGGCCAACGCTAGACCACTTCTTACTCTACTCTGGATACTATGTATATTCCACGAGCCGGCGCGGCTCACACCGGTCCACAATTTGTGGTCTCAACGTGCAAGACTAGCTGAACTCCGCGATCATGTGTACACTCGTATCTATTGCCCATGGTTTTGCTAAGCAACGTGATGTGCAGGCGTAATAGCTTGGGCCGCTTGAACATCGACGGGCGGATGTACTTGTGCATCTATCGACAACCAGACAGTCCAATCAATATCCGTAATCACCAACTGCAATCTCCCTGTGGCTGACCAAGATCAGGAAGACCTGCAGCCAGAAGAGCTTAGGCCTCCTGATGGGATGCTTGCTCCCCTTGGCGCCCCAGCTTTCGCCTCCCCCAGGTGCCCCCATTCTCACCCGCACCACATGTAGGATTTTGTTTGAGCAATGCTGTCGGGGGACGTGAAGAGGAAGCATACAAACCGCTCTGTTTTGCAAGACGTCCTTCGAAATGGAAACCTTGCCATAGTCATTCGTTGCCAACACAGAAATGCCTCACCCTTGTCTATGGCCAGAATAGCCGCGCGATGAGTTGGGTATATGAAAAGGTGGGTTGAATCCTTCTAGAAGAGCTAGCCCGGAGCTCCAGCCTATTCGAGCTAGTGGCATATCGACAATGCTACTGTTACCCATTACCAAAAGCCACCGTGCTGCAGTATCACTCAGTGCCAGGGTGCTGAGATTAAAAGCTGGAGTTCCCGCACCGCAGCCGTCTTTTTTGAAGGTACCTTCTTTCTGCTCTTTGTCCTCAGAAAGATTGCGTGTGTGAGCTTCAATCTTCTCGTGTCTCTCTAGCAAAGCAGCGCGACATCTTTAATCATGCCTGGTGGAGGAGTTGTCGCCGTTACCGGCACGACGGACATCAACCGTATCGAAGCGCCTGTAACTCTCCGCGCGTACCTCATCGTCGCGTTCGCGGCGTTTGGAGGTATCTTCTTCGGTTATGACACGGGATGGATGGGAGGTGTGCTTGGTATGGACTACTTCATCAAACAGTACACTGGTCTTGAATACCCCGACGTCAAGTTCCCTGGTGTCTCCTCCAGCGATGAAGCCTACAAGGCATACAAGAAGAGTTTCGTTGTTGCCCAAAACCAACAATCCCTGACGACCTCGATTCTGTCCGCTGGTACCTTCTTTGGAGCCATCATTGCTGGTGATCTTGCCGACTTCATCGGTCGTCGTTTGACAATCATTCTCGGCTGCGCCATTTTCATGGTCGGAGGTGTTCTCGAGACCGCTTCCACTGGCTTGAACGTCATGGTCGGTGGTCGTCTCGTTGCCGGTTTCGGTGTCGGTTTCATTTCTGCCATCGTCATTCTGTAAGTAGATCATGGACCACAATCACTAAACTGAGATGCTAATTAAGCCACAGATACATGTCTGAGATCGCTCCCCGCAAAGTCCGTGGTGCCGTTGTTGCTGGCTACCAGTTCTGCATTACCATCGGTATTCTGCTTGCCAACTGCGTCGTCTACGCGACCCAGAAACGCCGTGACACCGGCTCCTACCGTATCCCGATCGCCGTACAATTCTTGTGGGCTATCATCCTTGCCGTTGGGCTTATGCTTCTCCCCGACTCGCCTCGTTTCTTCGTCAAGAGAGGCAAGCTTGACCAGGCCGCTAAGGCTCTTGCTCGCGTCCGTGGCCAGCCTGTCGACTCCGAGTACATCCAAGATGAGTTGGCTGAGATCATTGCCAACCATGAGTATGAGATGTCCATTACCGGAGAAACCAGCTACCTTGGGTCCTGGGCTGCTTGCTTCGAGGGCAAGATCTCCTCCCCATCGTCCAACTCTCGCCGTACGACCCTAGGTATAGTCATGCAGATGATGCAGCAGCTTACTGGTATCAACTTCATCTTCTACTTTGGTACGGTTTTCTTCCAGCAGCTCGGCACGATCAGCAACCCCTTCATGATTTCCCTGGTCACCACTCTCGTCAATGTGCTCTCCACTCCCGTCTCTTTCTTCCTTGTCGAGAAGCTTGGTCGCCGTACCCTTCTCGTCTATGGCGCTGGCTTGATGATTACCTTCCAGTTCATTGTTGGTATTGTTGGTGCCACCGCTGGCAAACCCGGGAGCGGCAACGACGCTGCGACCAAGGCTATGATCGCTTTCATCTGCTTGAACATTTCCTCATTTGCCATCACATGGGGACCCTGCGCCTGGATCGTCATTGGCGAGATCTTCCCTCTGACCATCCGTTCTCGAGGTGTCGGTCTTGCTACTGCTTCCAACTGGTTCTGGAACTGCATAATCGGTGTCATTACCCCCTATCTTGTCGCCGACCAGCCCAATTCTGCCAAACTAGGCTCCAACGTCTTCTTCATGTGGGGCGGTCTTTGCTGCATCTCCTGTAAGTTCGAAAAAAAAAGTCACTGTCTTGATGTCGCATACGCTAATACATGGATCAGTCCTCTTCGCCTTCTTCTTCATCCCTGAGACCAAGGGTCTTACCCTTGAGCAGGTTGACAAGATGTTGGAGGAGTCTACCCCTCGTACCTCTTCCAAGTGGAAGCCGCACACAACCTTCGCTGCGGACATGCACCTTTCCGAGAAGCACATTGAAGTGCCAATCGACACTGTCCATGCCAAGACCGAGACCGTCTAAGCTCATGGCTTGGTCTTTAGGTACGATGTTTATGTGGATATGGGGAGATGATCATCACAGGGGTAATGTTAGTGCGTAGTGGTGCGAGATCGCATTGAATGTGGTCAAGCATGGATATATCAATAGTCAATGTTTAGTCGCGCAGGCTGGCTATTGCCAGTCCTGACTTTTACCATAATTATTGTTTTGTCTAATTATGTGGTTTTGGACAATGTATATTCTGACAATCATTGTTTACCTGGAATCTTTCGTAGCTAAAGGACGCACCACTTTTCCTCACTACGAAGCATGTCCTACTAATCCAGTCACCTCGCCATGTTGCCCTTGACCAACTCCATCATCCTCCTTCAATCTGCGTCAATCTTCCGCCCCTTTCAAAAAGGTTGTTTCTCGATCTAAAGTCGACTCGACGCCCACGTGTGACGTGTACGACCCCCGCCTCTGCACATACCATGTGGTGATAACCTCGTATCACCTCCGAACCGTAACACCGCCGCCGCCGTCACACGATACCATACCAACACAGCATGTACAACAGTGCATGAACGGTGAACACAGCTCACAGAAAAAAAAGCAGCTAGACTAGTCCGTACCAAAAGCCAAGCAGACCAAGACAAGGGAGACGACGACGACGACTGTGCCGACAGTCCAATGACAGCGATCAAGTCGAAGTGAATCATGGTACGTAGATTCCAAGAATGCTGGGGAAAGAGGTCGCTACCAACTATACATAGGCGGGTAGGCGTCTAGACTTCATGCCTCGAGTCAGGGGAAGTATCTCTGTTGTGCCATGTTGCGCTATGGTTGTAGGTATGTAGCTATGCGTGTGTTTCGTAATGGTACGACTTGCGCTATTGAATTGGCACTGTATATAATGGACTCGAACATGATTAGGACTTTGATAATCTAGTGAGTACTCTGTATAAACCACTGACTTCTTTACCCACCACCACCACCACCACCACCATGTACGTACGTACTTATGTATGCATGTATTTATAGATGTATAGATGTAAGTACCGATGTATAGATGCATGTATATATGTATATAAACTTTCACCATCCAAACCCCATATCTAGGCCATCCATCCCACAAGATCCCACTCCATCACCATCATCACCATCCTTAACCTCGCTATACATAGAATATCTACCCACAAGTGAACCAAATCCCAACCCAGTTCAATCCCCAAACCCCACCGCACAAACCCTGGTCCAAGCATAAAGTTCAGCCAGTCTCTTGGCTAGTGATCTCGGGTCGCTCGGGGCCACGAGCCTATCGGATAGCTGGGGATCGCCGCTGTACAATACTCATTGTAGGAACAATGGTGCAGTGGGGTACATCAATCTACCCGGGATTTCCTGAGCGGGCGTGCGGCCCCCCGCGGAACGAAGGGGGCGTCGTGGGATGCCTAAGTGTCCAGTACCTCCGTATACAAGCATTTTATACGGGTATTGTACGTTGGAACCTTCTTCATTGGGGAGTTGGTTTGTTGATCGGTGGGAAGGGACGATACGGGATCACGTGGGTAGAGTGTTTGTGGTTTTGGGGAATGATTGGAGGCGCGATTTGGGGGGGGGGGTGTTGGGATATGCTTGGTTATTGAAATGGCGGTCCGACAGCCAGATTGGGTGGGGTATCTTTGATTGTGCGAGACGCGTTGGATTTTGATTGTATTTTTTTCATGTTGGTTTTGGCTTTTTGGGGACTTTGGTGGAGGAGGGGTTGCGGTGTGTAAGTACAGTATGTGAGTATATACATGGAATTGTGTACCTTCTTTACTGGAAACGGCTTGGTGGGGCTTTCGACTGATTAGGTGCGTCGGTGCTTGGCCGTCTGGTGGTTTACAGGAAGGATTTTGTTGTGTTTTCTTTTTATTGTACAGGAATCGGTGTTCGGCACGATAGAGGTGACGAGTGTGGATGTGATACCAGTGGCATCCACCATCATGCTGGCGCTTATTGGAGCTGAGCCGTTCACAGGACGCTTGTGTGCCCTACTGTGTGAGCTTCCCAACCGTATGTGCTGGGCAATGCAAGGCAAATCTAGCCTACCACAAATCGCATAGATGACCATAGCTTCGGTGCTTTCGTGCAATCAAAGTCGATTGCGAGAGAAGCGAAAGGAATTGCTAGAGAAGAAGTAAGGCGGGACTAGGCAGAGGTGTCGTCGGACTTGGGAGAGAGAATGAGACAACGCGGACGACGGAATTTGACCAAGGGAGAATTCTTTTTACCGGTGAAGAAGGTTTCAACAAGAAACTCATGAGTGGAGAATCGTAGTTGATTGACCAGTCTCCTCAGACTTAAAGATCGACGTAGTAAAATCATCTATGGATAAGGTCCCATCGACCTTTTGCATATTGCCTAACCAACTAGAAAACGAAACCCCGTCAAACAATTGTGTTCGTGTCCAAGTCCCGGTCTATTGTACGTTGGCTCCTCTGTGTATGTAACATGCGTAAATACAGTAATTGTTTCTTCTAAGCCTGCTTGGGCACCTTGCTCCCGACTTTCTCCCTGAGAAATCCCTCCACAGCAGGCTCATCTTTCTGGTCAATCTTAGCATCCAGCGCTTTCTGTTCTGGACTCTTCTCCACGGGCCTCTCCTCAGTCTTCTCCGCGTTTCCCTTGTCGACGACTCCACCCACGGCACCTGCTGCCGCGCCGACGGTAGAACTCACAGCCGAAGCAGCCGTTGCAGCAACCGACTTCGCTTGATCGATGTATCCCGGCGCCGGTGGTTCTGCAGGTGGGATTGAGACATCTTTGGGAGCCTGCCCAATAGTGCCAGGCTCCATAGTGACTGTTTTGTCGCCATGGCCATGGTCATTGACAGCAGCGTGGGGCGTGCCATCGGAAAGTTGACCAGATGCGTGAGTAAGGTGCTGTTGCTCATATCGAGTGTCGGACGTGCCTTCACGAAAGGGGAGACTTGACTCTACACCCTTGGCTGGTTCGGCAGTTGCGGGTGTGGCGGATGCCGGGACCTGTGCCTCGGGTTGAGGTGTTGTGGAGGGAGTTGGAGTATCCAAAGGCGGAGTTTGGTCCGCATTCCAGGCTTCGGCATCTGAAGGATGTGTTGCCGATCCGACAGTCGTCAAGCGTAGTTCAGCTTCGTCAATGGGAGTATTGGCCACTGGTGGAGCCCCTGGTTTGGGGCCTACTGGGCTTGGAATGGTGAAGATGGTTCTTCGCCTGGGCTGTCCCTGCTCTTGTCCAATGGCAACGGCCTTCAACACCCCGTTCTCGCCATGTTCCCACATGATAGGGCCTGTAGGAAATGTATTCTTGCCGTTTTGCGTCGCGGGCGACTCCCACTTGATCGCTGCCTCGATCTCAGATTCCAGGTTAGGCATATCCCCCCACGTAAAGTCCAACTTCCCGCCATATTTCTTGGGAATGTTCTCGGGGTCGATGTATTGCGAGAGGGTAGGGTACACACTTGAGGACCCCAGGATGAAAATCTTACTGACGGTGACCGGATCGAACCAGCGCTTCACCCAGCCCCAGACGGTTGGGAAGAAGGCAGGCGCACCGATGATGAATATCCTGTCCAGCGTCTCGGGATAGTGCGCGGTCGCGAGCTGTGATGCATCCTGCATGTGCGATTTCAGGTTCCAGAATTGCTTCAGTCCAACTCCAGTGATGTCCACGATGTTGTTGCTCTGCGATATCGGCGTCTCGGGATGGTTGCGGTTTATGGCGGAGCATAATGGAAGGACAAATCTCGTGAGCGATTCGTAGAGGGCGAAGAGACGGAGGTTCTTGGTCGCGACTTTGGGAGACGTGGTGCGGGCTTTGACAAGGTCCTTCTCGTAGACAGAGATGTTCTTTGAGTTTAATGGGGCGACCTCAAACAAGTACACGGGCATACCACGCTTGTCGCGTCGTCCAAGCCATTGGGGGTACTGCGCGTCATCAGTCATGCCATGCTATGTCATATTGCAAACACCCGTGTCGGCGCCATACCAGCCGTCGCGTCTGCTCAAACTCGTCCACTTCTATGACGTGGAAGAGGTTGTCTATGCCGTTGTCTTTGCGCCACTTTTCCGTATCTTTGAATTGCTTAAGGCCTTCTGAAGGCACGAAGCGCCGCGCGCGAAGAAAACGTCTGGAGGGAAATCAGTACCCCTCTTTTTACTGCACTCTGGTATTCTATTCATACAGGAGCGTTTCGTCGTCATGGCTCGGTTCGGCCTTGCCATCTGTCCCTGCGGGCGTGTATAGGCCTTCTTTCTGGCATAGCTGCTTGAACTCGTCGAGTTGCGCCTGTTGGTTCTCGGAAAGATGGGCGTAGTGCCCCGAGGGGTACTGGAAGGACTCGATGCGCGTGAGGTCGGCCATGTTCGCGGACCGGTGTACTACAGACTGCTTGCGAGTATAGAGGATAGCGATGTTAAGTATATCCGTTTCTCTACGCTGTCATATTGGTGAGACGTTTGTTGGCGTTGGGCTGCGGCGGTAGTTCAGCCAAGTAGCGAATGGCCCCGGACGAAAAGCGATAGAACAGAGGCTGGCAGAGGTCTCTTGATCGCCAATTTGCACGCTCTGTTCACGGAGAGGCATCCATCTTATAATATGGCGTTCCGCAGCGGTCCGGCGGCACAATCATATGGACAGTGAATTGATGTGTGCCATCTGCGTGTGTAGATGGTGAAATTCGGACATTGAACAAGCCCATCGGCATATGCGACGGCATCCGGACGCCTAATCAGACATGTGAAGGTGGCCAGGAAATATGAAGATAGTCAAAGAGTACGGAGTACGGAGTCGTCAATTATGTCCAGGGTCAGAGACTACCAAGAGCACAATTACGTACGGTTGTCCCTGCACAGGTGCCTCAAGCCTGTTGTAGTTATCGGTTCAGTACTCCGTACTATGATCTAACCCTCAAGTATCGTGGATAACCATCCTGTTTCACGACCAGATGCTTCAGAATGTTTGAATACGTTCGATATTTCAAATCCTTGCTTTGGCTCCAAATACCATCACGACGGCTTCACTCCCACATCCCTGCCTAGACACGCAGGCATGTTGTTGGCCAGAGGTTCATTATCGCCATATCTAATGCCGAGGCCGCTTAGTCACCCCCCCAACCCATCACTGACGACATCAACGACACTTTATTTGCTCAGGCTACAACACGATAATTCTTAACCCAAAGTCAAAGAATTTTGCCTTTCTGAACCCCTTCTATGCACCTCTATATACGGCAATTTCTCGACACGGCCGTCGGCTCACCATGACGCGCGCCTTTGTCGATCTTCCAATCGAGCTGCTGGAAGCCATATTCCTTCACCTCGAGCTCCAATCACTGCTGGAAGCCTCCCAGACCAGCCGATTCATAAACACAATTACCCGTACACCTTCGTTATGGCGCCGTCTCTGTCAGAAGCATTACCAGGCTTGGGCCCCACACCACGACTTCCCCGCCAAACTTGCTGGTCCACTATCCAGCGTTGACTGGCGCGCCCTCTTTGTGTATCGCACAAAGATTACGCGAGAAGCCTTGCGACTGCTGGACTGTATAATAGAGTCGCCTGTAAATCGAATACGGAACATGAATGCTGTTGCGGGTTTTGGATACGATGTGAAAGAGACGCTGTTGAAGGAGATTGGCTGTCCAGATGATGCGGAGGATGTTTTGGCGCGGAGATACTATGCGACGGCAATACTGGAGTGCATTCAGCGGGAAATGGCCATGGGCGTATGGAGGGCCTTGTTCAATGGAGAAGATGTGCCGATTGAGAAGGCATTGGGCGTATACGACATGTTCGCCATAGTAGGCCCTGATGTGGGGTTCGAAACTATCACTGCTGACCTCGACGAGCTCGCGTCGGCTCTCATGAATCATCATTCCCGCCTGTCTGAGCTCGACACTCGAACGAAAGCCTGCACTATATTGTCCTTTCTCCGAGATCGAGGTTTCAACGGCGTCTCGGATGTTTTGTACCACGCCCTTCGCAATAGCTTCATCGGCTTCGCCCTTCACTCTCCAAGTCACGAGGCCCTTCCCCTGATCTCTGTGGCTATATTTTGCGCTCTAGCGCGACGGGTCGGGCTTGATGCTCGACCGTGTGCTGTGCTTTCTCACGTATACTGTGTTGTCTACGCGCCTAAACATTACACCCTAGACGGCGAGTACAAACCCGCCGGTACCGAGGAACCCAACATCATGTATCTAGACCCATTCCGCACATCATCTGAAATCCCATCATCCGATCTCCACAATATGCTTCGAGAGACAGGAATCCCAACCTCAGAGCATGGTCGATTCCTCGCCCCTGCGAACACACGTAGCATGGTCCTACGCACAGCACGCAACATAATAAACTCGGTGCAACGAATTCGCGAGCGCGAACTCGCTGCCAACGCCATCGACACCGCATGGGTAAACTCATGCCCCGACCTAGACGGCTCTTTCTACGCCGCCATCTGGTCCATGATGATTTTCGGGCCTCGCGAGGACGAAATGATGGGCAATCTGTCGAACATTTCTACCCAGCGACGACGATACCTTCCATATCTCATCGATCATATGCAGTCGCATTATCCATGGGACGTCTTGCTTTTCCAACGCTATGTGCTTCCGTTCTTCGACAACGAGCGCGAGAGAGCGCGATTAGAGCTCTTTGGACAAGCGACGCTTTTCGCCGACGGACAGCCCAGGACCCGCAAACCCCGCGATAGCACTGTGACGAACGTGCTGTACAAGGTAGGCCAGTTGTTCAGACACAGACGATACCATTACGAAGGCGTAATTACTGGGTGGGACGTTGAATGTGATGCTGGCGAGGAGTGGATCGAAAGTATGACGGTCGATCAATTAGATCGGGGCAGATTTCAAGCTTTCTATCACGTGCTGTAAGTCTTTTCGATGGAGCTCGAGGCATGGCGTACATACTGACAGTTGGTTAGCGTAGCGGATAAATCTGTTCGCTATGTGGCTGAGGAAAATATTACTCCCTTTCCTAGTGGAATCGAACCGTCGCCTGCTATCCTCAAGCTGGCTGGTCGTCACTTCAAGCGCTGGGATGCTAGGGAGCGGGTTTTTGTGAGTAATATCAAGGAGGAATTTCCCGATGATTGAAACCACGTTGTTGCACCGGCTAGCATATGATGGCAGGGTGTTGTCCTCTTAAAAGAAGGCATGGGCGAGCATCAAATGAAGGGCCCCTTATGCATAATCAAGTACACTTATGCTTTCACTTCTGGTGGCAGACATTTCCAACACGACAGTTAGGATGTTGTTAGTCTTTTTTATGACATGCTACATTCTACAGGGTATTCTTAATCGTATTGTGCCAAATTACATGCCCACGCTAAGCTGCACATACCAACCAACCTACACATACCATGAGTCGAATCTACGCAGAACCCAAGCCTTCATAAAAAAAAGAAGAGGCCAAATCGATGAAGAACAATCGATGACCCAGGAAACCCCTCATAAACGCCACAGAAATGCTCAAATCGTTCGCTAACCTATCCATATCTTACACGACCATTCCTCTACTTTTTCATCCCCTCAATACGTCAACAGCTTCTTTCCACTCCTCTCCCCAACACCTTCATAACTTCTCGCAAAACTACACCAAGCATCCTTGATACTCACAACCTCATACGTGCCCTCTTCCTGAACTGGAATTCTCATCACATGCTCATGGCTCGTCTCTGTCCTGACATCCAATAGCTTGCTCTTCTTTCCCTTCGCGGCATTCGTGCTTCGGGTATACGTAAACTCAAAGGGCGGTGTGCCGGTGAATGAGAACTCCAAGTCCGTGCCGCCGCCTTCGTGAATGTCGACTTCGCTGACTTGTCCACCAGAGAGTCGGACGGTGGGGATTGGGTGGATGTGTTTTGTAATATCGAGAGCGGCGAGGCATTCAGAGGCCGAGTCTCGGAGACCTGTGATGGTGAAGGTACCGGGGAGTTCGGCGAGACGACGGAATGTCGTTTGGGGGTTGGAAGCTTTCTTGGTTTCCGAATTGAAGGTGTAGTAGACGGTGAATGGAACTTGACCACCAAGAGCAAAGGAGAGTCGTTCGCCGACGCAGTAATCTTTCTTGTCTTCCATGGGCGTAGCGGTTGGAGCGTCGTGCACGCTGATCTGAACTCTGGGACCGCCTGGTGGGGGCTTGTAGCCGCAGCCTCGCGCATCGCGCACTTTGCGGATAGTGATTGCAGAGTGTCCGAGGTGAAGCTTGCGGTGCTCGATCTTGAGGTCGTATTTGGTCGAGGTTATGTCGCGATGAACACTGACCTCAGGGGTAGGGGTACCTGCATGCTTAATCTCAATCTCCATGTAGAAAGGCGGTACACCTTCGAGGGTGACGGGGATGACCTCTTCGCCGTCAGCCTCGCGGCTACAGTAGCTATAGGTTTTGCCAGGCTTATCGAAACGTCCTGATGGACGAGGGTTGACCGTCTGCTGAACTGTGAGAGGAGTAAAGTGTCTCGTGGAATGCTTATAACGGTTGTCGGCAAGCTTCATGAATGTGTATTCATACACTCCTGCTTTAGCAGTGTCGGCTCTGACGGATGCGGAGGAACCAAGAGCCCGAAGCTCCCTTTCGCTGACGGCGGCAGTCTTGCCATTCTTATCCTTGTACTCTTGCCTGTAAGCTGTATCATATGGAGCATTGCCTGACCTACTGTTAGCATGAGTTGACCTAGAGCATAGAAATTGGACATACCAGTGAAAGCGATATCGAACGCGTCCTCGTCACCTTCGCAAACAGCATCCTTGATGTATATGTTATTGTCAAAGACAATGGACGGCGACTCCGGTATGCTTATCCGAGGTCGTGAGATCCACCCAATATTGAACTGGTCCGCTTTCTCATCTATGAATCCGGGACACACAGAGTCGCGAACAGACAGAAGTTGGTATGTACCCTGGTCATGGACGCCCAGGGCCGAGTTAGCAGTAGATATGTCGACCTTTTGTTTGGAACCGGTATCCAGATTCTTGTACTCCAGTCTCCAGGGGCCTGCTCCTGTGAGGCGAACGGGCAGATCCACCTTTTTGCCTTCGAGAGCCATGACGGACTGTTTACCTTCAATATGCCCAAAGTAAGCCTTGGGACGTTCATGTCGGACCTGAACCTTGGCTTCGTCCTTTAGGAAATCCCTGCAGTTCATCCGATCGGTGATACTGGAAAGAGCGACTGTGTACTCGCCGCCACTCGCAAGCTTGTTGGTCCTGATGGTGTAGTGGGAGTCTTCGACGTCTACCACGTGCTTGGATCGCTTCCCGTTGTGCACAATTTCATACTCCAGTTTGAACGGACCTTCACCAACCAGCCTGACATCGAACTCGGCCGTCTGATCAATACAAGCTTGCTGGGGCATATTGCCTTTGATGAAATGGGCAGAAGCGGGAGGTTTCACATTTTGTTGCAGCACAAGATTATCCAGCGATTGGCCCTGGTACACCGCGTCCGAAAGCTCTTTGAAGGTGTACGTGTAATGGCCAGCTTCGTCGGGCGCAAGATCTATGGAGCCTCGAAGGGAGGCGACCTGTTGATGGCGGGTCTTGGCCCTATAGCCTTTCTTCTGTTCCGTGTAGGTGAGATGGAATGGCGGGGTTCCAGTGAAGTCCAATGCAACACGAAGACCGATGGGGTTCCCAGCACATTTGTCAACAATATCCTCACTCGATAGTGTCAGCTGCGGCTGGGGAGGGTTCTGCAAAAGGCACGAGGTGGGTTCGAGAACTTCACCAGCGCAGAAGTCGGTCGAGATTGATTTGAGCGTGTACAGTCCAGCTTCCGAGATGAGAGGCTGGTCGCGGGTGGTCCTCAACGTCTGCTTCTTGACTTCTGCATTTGGGCTCTGGAATCCATCCGCGATGATGTCCGCCTCGGGCGTGAAGAAGTATTCGACAGCATGCGGCGAATCGATGGGCCTCTTCCCAGTTGACGAATATTGGATAGGCAGGCGTGTGGATTGACCTTTAGCGACCTGCAAAGGGTGCTGCGGGTTGCACTCGGTGAGATACACTTTCGGTCTCTCGTGAACAAGGAAAGACTGGGCAATGTCTGCGTACTTGACTTTGGGCCCATCTTCGTCGTCGGCGAGGGCAAAGTTGACTGAGTTGCCAAGACCATCACGGACTTCCTCCACTGAGTATGCCCACCTGGAACCACTGACCAGAGTTTCATTCAGGGGTACAGTGAGCTTCAGCGGACGAGCCCAAGAAACATCCTGGTCTCCGCTTTTGATGAGAGCTTGGGCGGTATGCCTCGCCAAAGGAGACATGGCATCGTCAGCCTGGAGGTTCTGGAACTCGGAGCCGCCCCGTGGCTTTTCATCCACTGTCAAGCGGTACTTGACAGCCAAAGGCGGAACACCTTCGACTTCGAGAGCGACGTCGGAAAGATCACTGCGGCAGCGATCCTTTCCAGTTGGTCTTACCCTGGCCTGTGGGCAGGCAGCAATAACCACGTTCGACCTGCGTGGGCGAACTTCGAGCTTTGATCTGTCCAGCACCTTCTTGAGCAGATACACTCCCTTCTTCTTCACGCTGTATCTGAGAATGAGCGGGTCTGCGGGGTCGACAAGCTTGGTCATCTTCTGTGCCTTCTTCATGAGCTTCGAGAGCTCCCTCTTGCCTATGGTGATAGACTCATTCTGGTTGGATTCAATGTCGATGCGGACAAGTTCCATCTCAATGGGCTCAGTTTGATTTATCAAGATAGGTATCTCGAGATGGGACACGGAAGAGTTCAGGCAGAAGGATTGGTGATCGGGGTTCAATATCGCCGAGCTAGACACAGTTAGCTGGTTGTGCTCTTTCCAAACGCGCAGTCAGTACATACCCCTCAGGCAGGATGTTGATGATCTGCTTGCCCAGAATGAGCGATGCATTATGTATGATGGCATTCTGCTTGACGCTGCGCTCGCTGATGGCCATCTCGCTATCGAACAGGAAGCCGAAGAGCGAGGCGCCCCATGCCGCAAACGGGATGGCGATGCGGTACATCAGCATCCAGTCCACCACAGTGTGGGCGGCGAAGAAGAGTACGGCAGCTCCATTGCTCCACTGCAGCCACGGAATGTCCAGCAGCGGCACGCCGAAGATGAAGCACATGTCGATGAAGCTCCACTTCATAAACATCCAGAACGACTCCACCTCCTCGATGCCCAGCAGATAGCGGTCGTAGAGCTTCCATGACAACAAAGCCAGATAGAATGCTGTCGTATAGACGCGTTGTTGGGCAGGGTCGAGGATATGGGTGGGGATGAGGGGTTGCGCATCTGATGCCGACGCGGAAGCTCCTTTGGGCAGGCTGGGCAGGGCGCGCACGTTGGGGCGGCTTGGAGGTATTGATATTGAGGGACTAGATGCGCTGTGATCTCCCGACGGCGAGCGGGCATCTGCATTTCCTCGCGCATGGCTGTGGTTGTTGTTGTTTTGCTGCGGTGTTGCGGGAAACCCCCCGGGGCCCCTTCGAGGAGTGCCGTTCATCGCCGGCAGAAATGAATCGTGTGGGCTACCATGAGTCGGCGAGGCGTACGAGTGTGAGGACGAGGGAGAATATGTGAGAGTGGGAGCGCGAGAGAGATTGTGAGTGTAGATGTCGCTGAACGGGTGAATGCGCGTGTTTGTTTCTGCCCATTGTCAAACAAAACTTTGGTCCGTCTATGTATCCAATCAGCGCCCCCAGCCCCACGCGTCCCCTAGCCAGTACTACTTGGTATTATCTATGCTACATCTTATTCATACTGCTTTTGCCGTCCATTTGCTCCTTCATCTCCATCAATAACGTCACTTGTCTCGCTTGCTATTGTCCTATTGTGCTACTGGTACATAGTGCTGCCCATAGATACTTGCTTTGCACACCATGTCCCTTCGCTCTGCCTCTCTCTATCCCCCAAACAACTACCCTCAGACTTGAATCATCACACTTTCAATTTTGTCTACCACTCTACTGCTTCACTACTTTTCATTGAAACTTCCATACTCAATCCCTCATCATGTTTGGCGACCCCGACTCCAAAGAATCTACTCTCAATGACACCAACGCCGACGTCCCTCCCGTCGAGGCCTCTTCAACCCCCGAGCCTCCCAGCTCTGCTTCCACCTCTGCTAAGCCTGTCGAGAACTCCACTGCCAGCATTGAAACCCACGAAAAGCAAGAGAACAGTGAGAAGAAGAGAGCTCTCCCCGAGGCGGATGTTGCTGAGGTCCAATCTTCCTCCAAAAAGTCCAAAATCACGCCTGCCAACACCCCTTCCCCACAGCATCAAGACGACATCAATCCCAATGATGCAGACGCCACCATTAATAAGGAGACCTGGCAAGGCTACTGTGAGATTGAATGTGAGCCCGCTTATTTCAATGTCATCCTGCGCGAGATTGGCATCCGAGGCGTCACAGTCCGTGAGGTGCCCATGATGGACCCGGACACCATATCCTACCTCCCAAGTCCCATCTTCGGCCTCGTCATCCTCATGCGCCACCGCGAGTTTGGCAACGAGAACCAGTCCGACTCCTGTCCGCCCGACGTCTGGTTTGCTAATCAGATGCCCGCACAGAACAGCTGTGCAACCCTGGCCATGATCCACACGCTTCTCAATGTCGCTTCCACCGAGGCCATCGACATCGGCGAGCACATGCGTCAATTCAAAGGCTTCAGCCAGGACTTGACACCCTACCAGCGTGGTGAGGCCTTTGCGAGCTGGTCCTTCGTCAAAAAGATCCACAACTCCTTCGCCAAGAGGATGGATATCCTAGAGAACGACCGCCTTGTAGCACACAAAGCGAAGAAACTCGCCCGAGCCAAAGCTAAGAAAGAAGCCAAAGCCACTGCCGCTGCCACTGCCACCACTGACGCCGCCCTCAAGGACGAATCCACATCCACCTGCAAGTCCAAATCCAAGAAGAAAGCGACCAAGAAACAAACCGCGCGCTGCAATTCCGAAGGAGAATCGGATGCAAGCATGGAATCCATCGAAGATCGTGCCCATCATTACGTTGCCTTCGTACCCATCAACGGCGAAGTCTGGAAGCTCGACGGCCTAGACCACCAACCCACGCCCATGGGCAACTACGACGTAGAACAACCCGAGACATGGATCCACGCCATCGCCGATCGTGTCACCTCGCTCATGGCCCTGGGAGACGACGACTACGGCCTCTTCGCCATCGCACAATCCCCCATCATCGCCATAAAGCAAGAATTCGTCACCGCAAACGCCACCATGAAGGCCGTAGAGCGAAAATTAACATCCATCAATACCGACTGGCGATCCTTCCTCGCCGACACCGAAGATGCCGAGCCGCCGAGCCCCTCGTTCTTCGAAGGCATCAGCGACGAGGAACGTGCAGCCTATCCCGTGCCGGGGAACGTGCTGGACGAGATCGAGGAGGAGGAGGATGTGGCTAGTTTGGTGGAGATGCGGGCTGATTGGGTTGTTGAGCAGCGTCGCTTGGCTTTGGAGTATCAGGCGGAAGAGACGCAGATTGACGAGGAGAACCAGGCGGCTGAGGCGAGGAGGTGGGATTATGGGCCTGCTATTAAGGCTTGGGTACGAATGCTGGCTGAGAATGGGCATTTGGAGAAGGTGCTTCATTTGTTTCCGCAGGAGAATTAGTGGGCGTGATGGGATGGGGATGTGAGTGTTTATGAACGGTGACGAAAGGTTGTCTGCTGGTTGCAGATTAAATGGTATTCTGATCATGAACAAATGACGAGTGGATTGTCATAGAGTCAGAAATCGGGAATGCAATCAATGAAACATGATGAGCTTACATAGCACAAAATTTTATTAGATCTATGGTCAAGCAACGAGATGTATGCTCCACCACCCTTCCCCTTTTAACAAAAATACCATACCATAAAATAAAATCCCATCACCACCATTGCCCGCCTTCCTAATCCTTAACGGATGCGCCTCTGTATTGAAAACCCACTCATTCAAGCTTACAGCATCAGAGGTACTAAACACCAAGTAAAAATACTTTAACGTCTTACTCATCCAAAAGCTCTCCATAGAATCATCCCTCGCTGGCTTCGGGACGCACTATATAGCAGTAGTCGTCGATGGAGGTAAATCCTTTCGGGAGAAGCGAATGAGCTTTGCTTGGAGTGGTTTTAGCATTTTTCTGTATACCGAGGGGGGATGTGGCTCTTCGTATCCAGGCTTTTTCGTCCCAGGGGCATTGTGTTGATGTTGGGGAGGAAGATGGACAGGCGTGTAGGTACGAGACTTGGGGCATAATGCCAGCTGGAGAGGATTTGTAGGCCCATACGCATTTGTTTGTGAGTCATCGACCGATGAATACATGGTCTGGGTTTTGGAAGAGTTTCCCGCCGAGGGCGAACATGGCACCGGTGTAGCAGGAGAGATCTTGGAATTCGGGACTTAGTACAGGCCTTCCCCCCTTGCCCCCCAAACCGTATCCTTCGAGCCTCTAGAAATTGGCATTAATTCATCGTGTATCTACGTCTTTTCCTTGTAATTTTTCCAGCATTCGAGAAACTATTTCTTTACGGCCACTTGCCGAGCTTCACGAATATGTTTCGCGGCTACGGCTTCGGTTCCAAAGTCATGTTGAATGGGAGGTAAGGGAGTTGGCATGCTAGTTGGAAGTGGTGTCTGTTCGATGACAGGATATTTCATAAGGATATTCCTCTAGTCGATCAAGTCGAAGCTTTCAGGGTGGTCCAGTGAGTCGGAACGTTTGGTGATTGGATGCTCTTTTGATACCAATGGTAACGAATTTTGGGGCTCCTTAAAGGCGGGTCACGAAGGCTTATCGATCGGCAGGCTCAGTTGGTAGAAGAGATAGATGACACTGGGGACGAAGGTACAGTATGCGGAATATCGTTTTAGACGAACCATCTTCTGCGATAGGTATGAGAAAGTAGGAGACTAAGGCGTTAAGTCATAGTGAGCATCATTGTGGCGTGGACTTTGTGGAGTAAGATTGCCATTGCAATGAGTTGGTAGTCCCTGCCAAGGTGTAAAATGACGAGGGAGGGAGGATATGAATGGAAAGGGTTTAAAGCATTAAAGTTATTACTTCCTCTGAAAGTGATATTCTTGGTCGGTCAAATTGTAAAAAGAGATGGATGCACGCCAAAAGAGAAGCATTGTATGCCTTATGTATTCAGGGTTCGCTAATCCTCAATTTGCTTCCTGAAAAGACGTTGAGAATACTAGGTCTATCATTTCAATCGTAAAATTCGTAAATTAGACATGTAATGGCCGCAAGGTTCTATTGAACAAAGTAAAAGACTAGTCATTACACATTCCACCATAAACACTAGTGTAGAACTCCTCCAGCACTTCGCCAGTTCCCGAAATAGGTATGGGAAGCGCTACCCAATTTTGACAAATGACTACCTCTCATAGTGGCCTCAACTTGGATAGTTGTTCCAAACAAACCGCAGCAGCCACATACTTCCAGCTCTTCAAGTGGAGATAATTTTGCCAGCCCTCAGTCTCGAGTGAAATCTTGAAGCAAGCAATTGCTCGAGGCAACGCTTCGTTCTCCTCGTCTCCTAGTCCATCGCCCGTAATGATCCTCCTGATCACGCTGGACACGTCGCGATTAAACCTCTCTTGAACCTCCAAGTTGGCCTCGCGAATGTATCGAGTAGAGGCGCGCTCTTTCTTGCCGAGGATATTGCCGCTGAACACTTCAAGCTCAGTGAGAGGCTTGCCACGGTGCGGACGCAGCGAGTCCATAATCTCCAGCATGTTTTCCTCATAGTACTCGCGCAGCTCTTCTGCGAAATCGCGGTACTGCGTCCATTGAAAACCTATCGTCTGTCGATCAATGTACCGCTCTAACTTCTGTATCAGACTCTCGCCTCGAGAGTTCTGCACCTTCTTGAAGTCGCTCTTCATACGCGAGAAGAAGTCAGCTTCGTCTATGTTGCGGTAAAGTACACCAAGGGTCTTTTCACTTTTGTAGTATCGCATGCTAAATTTGTCCGGATCGAGAATGTTGATACTGTCCGGGTCATCGATGTCATCCATATCTTCTTCTACGAGCTCCGTGATCCCGGCTTGATTAATGACTAGTCCTGGTCCATTAGCCATGAAATCTGGTCGAAGCATATCGGCACCTTTGGGAACCTGGGTCATGTCTACTGGTTTCCCTGACTTGCTAAAATCGACTGCATCAGAGGCCAGCTTGGCTAGCGTAATGCAATCCCCATCCAGGGTACCATTTGAACGGCGATCTGCTAAGATTTTGTGCTTGTTTGAGATCTGGCCAAGACGGTCGGATTTCATGTATTCGATGAGGAAATCCGTCATATCGTCCACCTTGACAGGCCTGCCAAGGTCTCGAGGCACTACCGGTAGATACTCGGACGGTAAGTAGGTCATCGATGGTATCAATCGCTGATCACATATAATGTGGAACAGATCGCCATCCAGATCGCCTCCTCCAAGCTTACTTGGAAGATCTCGAGCGCCTCGCTGACTGAACACGATACAATTGAACAGATCACGCAGTGGAGAGCTGTCCGAGACGCTCACTGCTCGAACGACCTGCACATCTCCGGGATGAAGAGCAGGTGCCCTGGTCACAACCACGCGATCACCTGTCACATCTCGTCGCTTCCACCTGCCATTGTCATCCTGAAAGCCGATGGCAATGTACACTTCTCCCTCTTTCAGTTCATTCGTTTCATCCATGATACCATAGAGCAGGTGGCCTTTTTCGATGGGAATCCGTGCACGATATTTCATGTCTCGCAAACTAGACATAGCCGCAACCTCGATGATATCCGTGAGAAATCTATCCTCTTGGAAAGAAATGCCAATTTCGTGCATCAGCGTGAACAAGAGCGGCATCTTTGCCGCAACTCCAGAGTGTGAGTAATCTAGGAAGCTGGCGGCATTGACTGGGTGCCTGATGATGCGCTGGAGCGTCTCTAACGCTTCATTCTGCACGGATATGAAGCTATCAAGCGGAATGCATAGGTCTTCCAGAATTTTGATAAACTGGTGGTTGAGGTACATCCTCAAAGGCTTATAAGCGGCTCCACAGATCTCGATATCCCTCCACGACTCTCTCGCAGTGTACTTGGTCATACTGTTTCGGACGAGCAATTGCTTGCCATGGAGGCGAGAATCAAGAGATAAGATGCCCTTCGCGCCCCTGTAGCGAATTTGAAGGACCGTAGGTCTTAGCTTTCGGCGCGCAGGTGGCAGGGATCTCCAAATATCCTCCAATAACTCTTGTGATATCGTACCACATCCATCTGAAAAGCAGTAGCCGTTTCGCTTGACATCGGGTGCATTTTCCACAACGTAGGCATTTTCTGGAACCGGGACTGCGAATATAGTATCAGAGAAAGCTTGTCCGATCCGGGCCGCACACTTTGCGCTACAGTGTATGTGTGTGAAATCCCCTAGATCCTCGATACTGCGCGGGTTTAAAACAAAAAGTCAGCGAGAACTCAGAAATGAGGCTGATATGTAGATACTTACACATCTTCCGCATAAAGCGTCTTGTTATCGTAAAGGAACGGAGCCATGAACCAGGCGGTATGGCAGCGCAGAGACGAATTAGAGAACCCCAGAAAGCTGTAGTTTCGACCAGCTATTGTAATACCCTCGCCAAGTAATTTGCGGAAGCGTACGTATACCTCGTTTTGTTCTGCTCGAGGGTCATACAGCACCGACATACCATCCTCATCTGCAAAGAACACTCGCATGAAGTATTCGCTCTTATCAGCGTATTTGCGAAGAACTCGGTTGGATACGTTCATATCTGGTCCTCTCAGCAGCATACCGGTTGGTGTGATAGTCGCTTTGTCTAAAGTTTGGCATTCGAAGTTAGTGGGTGCCTCATACTCGCTCAACACGTTATCGTTGCTTACATGTCAAGACTAAGTGGTCGTGCTGGCCCTGTTTTTTAACAATATCTCTGTTGATAGCTTCTGCGTTGCGGATTGCTTTTATGTTTTTTTTTAGTGTGGCAACAATGTAGCTGACGCTCAGTTTCTCCGCATCAACGTCCGGACCTGGGGTCAGCAGCTGGTAACCTAGCTTGCGGATTGCATGGGCCATGTTGTTAGCCCCATGCTCCAGTGACAGCGTCCATATATGCTCAAGAAGTTTGAACATGAGTCCAGGCGGCAAAGTGCCTTCGTATACTAGTGCAAGCATCTGGAAGCGGATATCGAACGAGTACGCCCGAGTGCTTGTGGCATCCCAGTATTTTAGGACTTTGTCTAAGCGATTAAAATCGTCTTCGATCTTATTTGTCGGCTTGGACGGAACCATCGTTTGCCAGGCCTGAGCTTGTGATAATGGTGAGGACTGGCTGATATACCTCCAGAGACGCTGAGCAGAAATAACGTCAGGAAGCGTGAACTTGTAGACCATACACAAAGCGGAGTTCTTCTCATAGTCGTGAGCAATCTCGCATACTCTGGCCAGGCGTTTAGTGACCTTTTTCTGTGGGGCAAGACTGAGACTACCGAGTGAGAGCAAGGCATCTTCAATCGATGGTTCGCTGCCAGAATACAGATGAAGGTCATCTGTACTAACGATTTTGTAGATCTTCGGCGGAGTCCTCAAGGTAAAGATGACGGTACCCCCAGTGTTATTTCCATCAGAGGGTATCGCGTGTTCGACGATGCTGTAAGGTACATCGATTCGACAGTGCCAGGGATAATCGCAGTGTTGGCTCTTAGCCAGGTAAATGACCAATGCCGACTTTCCAAACGTGATGGTACCTTGACGCTGATCCGTGAACTTTGCATCAAAGACCAGTTCACCGCGCTGGCTATAGCCCCAAATCCCCGTCTGGAACTTGACAAAGGGAAAGAGGGGCTTCGATACAGGCGTCACCTTCTCGCCCGTGTCGTTCTTCGTTCTTCTCGCTCGCATTGACATCTCTTTCTCGCGCAGCCCTCTCACTTTCAGCATGTCAGGCTGGCCCTTCTTGTTACTCTTGTTCATCAGGAGTACAGCCTTCTTGAAGATGAGCGGCTTGAGCGGTACGTTGCCGCCATGCTTTTGCAAGAACATATACCCATGGTTCTCATAAGCTAATGTCAAGATAGCCCACTTCTCGCCGAGTTTCTTGAAGATGTCGTATGCAAGAATGCCATAACTTGAAAGGGTCTGGCGGAGGAAAGATCGTAACTCGTTGTGATTGGTGCCAGGCGGGACATTGCGAATGTGGACGTCCATTGCGTGATTAGCACGGTTTCCCGCACTTATCGCGCTTCGGAGACACTTGGCGACGACAGCGACTCGTCTGTTCGGGTCATGAAATCGTAGTTGTCGTCCGTCGGTGCTGAAGAGGAGCGAAGGGAAAGGAAGCTGCTGTTGGTAAAGTAAGAGGTGGGGCTACACGGCAGCCAAGGATTGCCAGGTGTGACCGACGCGACTTCACGCTCTCACGTGTTCAGAAGGAGACGGATGGGGTCGAGGTTGATGTTGGAAACACTTTGAAGCAGGTGGCTACAATTGCGATGGGAGAAGAATGCTTGTGTAGGTGTGACAAGATGGCATGCAGTGCGGCCAAGGACCCTGTAGCAAACAACTATCTGCGTTTGCTTTCTACAGCTCACCGACCACGGACGGTAGAATGATAGTCACGGCAGCTGGCGATGGGTTCCCGAAGCCCAGAAATATCCCAATACATATCGTACGCCTCTACCGCTGATGCCTAATCTTTCTTCCCCTCCACACTCTCCCTCTTCTCGAGTATTTGATCCACAATCCCAAACTCCAGCGCTTCCGTGGCATCCATGAAGTAGTCCCTCTCCATATACTTCTCGATCTCGTCCAAAGTCTTCTCCTTGGTCAAATGTTTGAGATAGATCCTGTTCAGCTGATCCCTCACTCTCAATATTTCCTTCGCATGATCTGCAATATCACTCGCTTTGCCAGAGTAACCACCACTCGGCTGATGGATCATAACCCTCGAATGTGGCAATATGAACCTCTGCCCTGGCGCGCCCCCACAAAGAAGCAGCGAGCCCATAGATGCTGCTTGACCCATACAGATTGTAGTAATGGGACATCTGATGTAGTTCATTGTGTCGTAGATAGCCATGCCGGCGGTAACGGACCCGCCGGGCGAGTTTATGTACAGCGATATAGGCTTCTCGGGCGAATCAGCCTCGAGGAAAAGGAGCTGAGCCGTTACGGTCGCGGACATAGGATCGTTGACTTCGCCGTTGAGGCAGATGATACGCTCAGCAAGAAGGCGCGAGAAGATATCCGAGGTTTTCCAGCCTCCAGCCTAGCAAGTCAGTCATTTCCACGGCTTCTATACCAGACTTAAGTATAGCAACGTACAACAGTCTCAGTCACGTACGGCACTGGCATCCATGCTGAGGGCTGTGTGCTTTGCGCGTGTGGTGTTGATGAGGGCGGTATTGAGAGCCCAGCCGTGTATGAGCGCGCCCATGTCGTTCGTGAAGCTATAGAGAGGGCTGGCCTGGCTGCTCTCCGTAACAAAGACGCCATTGTAGGTGCATGTTAGAAGCAATTGGGGCTCTTCGAAGTCCCCAGAGCTGTTCTATACGCCAAGCCACTAGGTACCGATAATGTAAAGGGCACGACATTCCGCATCTTCGGAACGCCTTCACCCACAGCGTCTCCGCCTCCCTGATGTCGAGCAAGTCATTTCATTGCATGAGGCGATGTGTCGATTCGGCCAACCACTCTCTGCAACGAAGATGCCGCCCTTATTCTACAAAGGTCCTTACCGGTGACGAGCTGGGCCCCATCCATCGCGATACACAGCAGCACAGAAGCTTCCGAGTCCGCAAAGATGCCCCAAACCTCCCCTTGCCTCCAACCCTCGATCCCATAGTGCTTTCCGAGCGATGGCGCTGGCAGCAAACGAAAGAAAGACCCAACGTGGACAACTTAACCCCCTTCCAACAGAAGCTCTACGAGAGCCCTTATGGTACAATAACTACCCATTGCTTTCAACCACAGTCTTGAAACACTAAGCCTAACAACCGCTCCACAGCACACATACTCGCCTCTTCACCCCGTCAATGCCGCTCAACACTTGTTCTCCTCCCAACCGACCTCCTAGTCGCGCTGCACCCACGACCCCATCCCACCACCGCGGCACCCTGGCTCCTCCCCGTCTCCCTCACAACCCCAACCCACCACCTCGGCCCCCCATTCCGCTTCCTCTCCCATAAATTCATCGCTGCGAATCTCGGCAAGAGAAAAGCATGGCAACGCGCCGTGCACGCCCGCATCTCCGAAAAACTAGGACACGTAGCCACCGAACAGTTGGTATGGAGAGAAGACATGCCGGATCTGATCCAACAGCTGCTCAGGGAAAGGCTCGCAGGGAAGCTGAAATGGTCATTTAACCGACGGACACAGTTGGTTCCTTGTAAGAGTCCGTGGCCAGCGCATATCGAGGACATTGAGAATGTATCTTCCATCTTGTATCTCAAGAGTCTACGAACACAAGCCGACGACCTGCAAGAAGAAGTAGCGGGGATAACAGCTGATATTGAGAAATGGTCCTCTTACGTCGCAAAGGACTTTTCTGATGCCATGGATCCGCACAAGAAACCTGGCGTTACGCATAAGTCGCCGCCATGGTACTTTGGACCGCTGGTACCGCGCTTACAGCCAAGGGTGGGGTGCCCGCCCTTGGAGTTCAAGACGAGTATGTGGAGGGGCAGGAAGGTCGCCGTGTATAGTCTTGTCGATTTACTGGGTGCGGAGAAGACGGAGGAATTAGTCAAGGGAAGCGTACATGAAGGAGAAAATTGCTTGGTAGTGAGGAGAGGGAGACATAATGTGGCCATGGAGAAGTTGCTAATCGGACTGCAATGTTATCTTGCGGAAGCACAGCCTTGAACCATTGTATCATCACCGACAATTCAGTCGACCGTATGGACTTAAACTTTCATGTCTCATGTAAAAATGTACACATGCAAGCCACGTCAAGCACAACGCTTGTATAAACAATCCCAATGCTTACATGCTTCCCACTCATCCTCCATGCTCAATATAGATAACCCTCCCTCATCTAGCTCGTTATACCATACAACGCCAAGTCCAACAGCACAACGCCGCAATGCTTCATCCTCACCTTTCCATATCGTCTCCCGCAAGCTTCGAGGTCATTCTATCAGAATACTAGCGGTAGACCCTGAGCGAACTTCTAGGCCGCCGTTCGATACTTGGCCCTCAGCTCATCAATTTCCATCTGGAACCTGTCCATATCGTCCAAAATACTCGTCGTAGCCGCCACTTGTTTTGGACTCTCATTCGCTGCACCTCGTTCCTCGCCTTCCTCTTTTGGAGAATATAGGACATGCTCCCCTCCGTCTGGTGCGAAAGTAGGCGCGTATTCGTATTTTAGCGAGCTCTCGCTAGCAGCGCTTGTCCTCCGTTTGCTGTCATGACTAAGGTGCTTATGGTCTGTACTCGTGCGTCGACTCTCTGTGGGCGAAGGCAAAGGGCGTTCTTTATCGAGCGAGGAGCGGCTGGATTGGCGTCGTCGTGGGGGTGGAGGGGGCGGAGGCACATTGGAGTTTGTGCTTTCATTTGACACGGCACGGTGACTAGTGCGTGTCGAGTTGACAGACGACGTACGTGCGAGGCCGCCCAAGGCAGGTGATGGTGGTTCCGAGGTTAGGGTTACTCGTCGAGAGGAAATGACATTTGGCGAGGTAACAATAGTTCTGCGAGCTGGTGTAGCAGACGAAAGTTCTGTGGAAGAAGAATTCGCGCTCGATGTACTGATTGTGGCCAGAGCTGCTCCACGATGTCGTGTAGGCGGAGGTGGAGGCGGCGCTTTGTGAGATATAGAGGGGGACGACGTCGGTATTTCTTCGAGGTTGGGAGTCAGAATTGGATGCTCGATCGAATGTTGTGATGATACTGTTAATGACGAGTTGCTGCGTGATCGGTTGCCGACCATCGAGTTCCGCAGCTGCGAATGTCTTCGCGCCAGGGGGACGGGTGGTGGCACTCTCTTCTGTGCTGTCACAGCATCAGATAAGCTTGCTGTCTCGCTGCCTCTCGAGTCTGGCATGGACGTCAAATCGTGTGCGCCATCTTCTGAAATAATAGGAGTTTGTGGTGATAGAATTGGTGGGGTCGGAGGCAAAGGTTTATCCAAATCTGAAATACTCCTGCTCCCCCTAGCAGCCGGTGGAAGACTGGCCGTAGCTTCTGTCGCAGCAAACCCCTCGAAGGAAACTGTTTGAGGAGCCCTCGGGCTGACCAATTTTCCGTGTCGCGACTTCGGGGCCGGCGGAGGTTTCTTCTTCTCTTTCTTATTGTTAGGCCCACCTATCAGGCTAGCATGCTCTTCGTCAGATCCCGCCATCTCAGATGATGTTGGTGGTGACTCTGGAAGCGGTTCATGAACGGGTTCAAAGATGGACTGGCGGGAAACGGAGGAAGTATCCGTACTACTACTACTTTCGAAGACGGAAGTACTGATGGGGTTCGGAGCAAGAGCATTCTGAGGTGGTGGTCCGGAACTTCGCGGGCTAGAAATACCAGTCATCAACATGTTTTTGAAGCCCTCGACATCCAGTGAAGCCCTCGGAGCGCCGGTTTGTGTCCTTTCCGCAGATGTTCGATCTATTTAATATACATGTCAGTATGTCTTTGAAAATCCCGTCTCCGTGTCTCCGTTGTAGCTTCACTTTTATACAACGAATTCTAAGGTAGGTTTATCAAAGGTGTAAAGAGGCATGAGATGCACCCACCTCTGTTCAGTCCCACAAATTCCCCGCTTCCTTTCTCTTGCGGCTCGATGGTAGCTAGCGTCTTAGCAAAAGGATTTGAGGGCGCTCCGCTGGGTGACAGCACAGCTTCAGCAGTTCCAAATTTCCGCCTCGAACTGGCAGTCATGCCGCGAGCATCCGCCTCCCCTCTACCAACGCCTGTGCCATCAACCTCGATATCCTCAAAGTTATCCGAGAAGCCGGCGGGTGAGACTATCGGCGGCGAGCCCAAATGTTGCGCATAATCCACCCGTTGGGGAGGGAAGGATGACAGCGTACTGTCTATGTTTTGGAGAGCCGATTGCGGAGGAAAGACTTCGGTAGGCGACTCTATACGGACGGATTTCTTTGACTTCGCGGAAGCGGTGGAAGAGGCGTCGTGCACTGCGCAAGTATTATTCCTGACTCTTTGGCACCCAATGAATCGTGTATCAGAGGGCGTTATATACCGGCAACGGTGTCGCGCCCATGATCGCGAGCTTCAAGTGTTCTGCTATCTTGTGCGCTGGTAAAGCTGGTTTTCGGAGCGGCGCTGGCGGTGGGGTTGGGTTGTAGATACAGGGACGCACGGAAAGGATTACCAGACATTTTGGAAGATTAGAAACAATGCATTGTCCTATGTACAATATATGGATCGAGACTCGAAAGAACAGCGAAAGTGCGCTGAGTTTAGGCGTTGCGTTGGTGATGTTGCTGATCTCCCCCGAAGATGCCTGCTACGATCCTGTCGCTTGGAACCAGAGAGCTCCCCCCACCTGTCATTATGTCTTGGCTGAACTCCTCCACTTCATCGAACGCCTTGAGCCGACATGCTCATCCGATGATTTGCGCACGTCTCCCTGTTACCTGAAAGGCTGTCTTTGCGACAGAGCATGCGGGCGCAGTTTACCAGGCCAATTTGATGACCCGTGGCTGAGCCTCATCTACCGACACAGTACCAGTTTATCGTTCGCATCACAACTACTTCGTACAACAACGTCGGTAGCATTCAATCGATGTAAACATGCCATCCAGCCTGTCGGCCGAACCATTTCCTCGCCAACTCGCCGCCGCTTTCCGTAGGCTGACTGAAAGCGACTTTTGCATGATCAACAGTCATGCCGTACAGGAAATCGGATCTCGCTGAATCCAACAGCCGCCTCGCGATGCCATGTTTCCGATGCAAGTTCGAGGTCCAGATTCGGGAAATGCCCAAAATAGCTGGATCAGTTGTGTTGGCAATGGAAACGGAAGAGCTGGGGCTGTCAGCAGGGAGCTGACCAGTAGACGTAGACGCCTCATCCTGGTCGAGCACCGCGAATGCTTCATCAATTCTTTCTGCCAGGCACGCCCCCACACATTTCTGACCCTGAATGTAAAGGTAGGTCTTGAATCTATCGCAGGCCGGAGGATCCGTACTGCCTTTTGCGGAGTGCTGCGCCTTTATTGGATTGCGTATTTGGCTCCACAACACCTGGTCCGTTATAGGAACGGCCCCTAGCTCAATATTGACAACTTTAAGTACTTCGCTGGCCTTGTTTCGGAGTGCATGTGTATCTCTCCTGCTGACGACCGCGATAAAACTCCTGTCTCCGCCAGACCAGACCTGGTTGCGTCTGAGTTTTTCGGACAGCGCTTTCGGAACGTCTACGCCGCCAACGTTCATGGCATGGAACTTTCTATGCAAGGCTGCATCATCAGCGTGCGACGGGATGTAATCCATCCCACAGACCTTGCAAGTTTTCGAAAGTTCGGTGACCAGATCGAGCTGCATTTGTACCAAGCGTTTCTTCTTCTGGACATGCTGCTTAGGTGGACTCGGCACATTGTTGCTCTGTTCGGACAGGGGAGTTTTCGCGGGTTCTCCGGGCTTCTGCTTTCGCTTGAAAATGGAAAAGATTGGTCGCCTCTTCTGGAGAGGCGGTGACGAGCTGCGCAGCGCTGGGGAAGACGGTGGTGTTAATCGGGGACTATCGCCTGAGGCTGGTGTTGCAAACTGCTTCGGGCTGGATGAGGGCGGTGCAGAGATTTCTCGTACTGGCGTGAAATCCTCTAGAATCGGAAGTATTGTCGCATTGCGTAGGAGTTCGACTTGCGCTGGCTCCGTGACTGTCTCGACGCGTCGACGCTTTATCGGCGGCTCTTCCTCGTATAATGAACGTTCCTTCCTTCGCGAATAGGTCCTGATAACTTTGCTATGGTATTGTTAGCTGCAGAATTGCAATACGACTGAGAGAAAATACCTCACGGGTAAGGCAGACATAGCTATGCGATGTAGACGAAGGAAAGAATTGCGCTGCAGTTGAACATTCCACGCGACGTGTACGCGACAAAGGCAAAGGCTATCGATAAGAAATTCGCGCTCGGATTCCACCTCTTCATACATGCCGCGCACGTGCCTCTGCGTTAGACTGCTCGTACACTTGAAATTGAATTATCTGATCGATGCTGCATACATACAAACACGGAATCATTCAACGAAAAATCTTAGAAGTATTACAGAGCCAGAGCATGGTTTTTCCGACCCTAGTCACTATAGAAACTGCGAATGCGAATCTCACACAAGGCAACATCAACGGATGAGTAATACGAGGTACATAACGTACAGCTGCTCTACAAGTAAGCCATAAGCCAACATCTTGACTCATATCCAGCCTACCTACACTACCAGACATGACTCCATCAATCCCCAAGACACTCACATACACATAAATATACATAAAAACCGCATCAACAATTAACCCAATCCATCCCTCCTTCCTTCCCTCCCTCCCTCCCAACATCACTCCAAAGAAACCACCCAAGCACCAAGGCATACCTCCACCCACCTTCATCCAAAATGACACAACCCACCCCATCCCACCCAGCAATCACAATCCCCCAAGCAACCACAACCACCACCGACTCCCCCCTCCCACCCCCAATAATAACCACAGCCCGCCTTTCCATCCGGCCCATGCACCCGCAAGATGCCCCCTCCAAACAACTGGCCGCCTCCCCACCCTCGATAACAAAGTACATGACGCTCGCCTTCGCCTACCCCTACACCCTCAAGCACGCCGAAGAGTGGATCGCAATGAACCTCGCCCCCCCCATCAACAACTATGTTCTCTGCGAGAAGGAACGGCCCGACGTCGTCATCGGAGGCATGTATTCATTTGTATTAGCATGATCCTGTGGATAGAGGAATGCTGGTCTAACGTGGGGATTTAGGCATTGGGCTTAAACCGAATACAGATGTGCAGTCTCATGCGGCTGAGATTGGATACTGGTTGGGCGAGCCGTGGCAGGGGAGAGCGATGATGAGGGAGGCGTTGGAGGCTTTCACTGAGTGGGCTTTTGTTAGGAGGGTGCATGGTGTGCCTGCTAAGGAGGGTGCGGGTAAGATGTTGACTAGATTGTATGCGGGAGTCTACAGTGGGAATACGGGGAGTATGAAGTGTCTTGAAGCGTGTGGCTATAAGAGTGAGGGTGTGATGAAGGGGCATGTTGAGAAGTATGGCGTGGTGTATGATTTACACTGGTACGGGTTGGTGAAGGGGGATTGGGAGGAGTGGAGGAGGGAGAAAGGTCAGATGTAGAAGTCAAGTTTGAGGTTGACCGTTCAGAGTGTGTGTGCAAAGTGCGTCTCGTTGACATACATAATATACAGTTTCTGTCCCGTTTGTTCATAGCAGGCCCAACCTCTGCATCGTTCTCACGTGCGCGCGTCCACTACCCCCAAGCTTATTCAGAGTTGTCTTTGCATGCATGATCAGACCGCCTCTCCACACCCAGAAAACATGTTCGATCCTCCTCGCTACTTCTTCTCCCTCGGCATTTGCAACAATTTTGCATACGAATCTCAATCGCCTCGCGCTCACGAAATGCTGATTAAGCATTGGCTGAATGAGAAAACTTCTTACGACGGCTTGCGAGAAGAGAACACTGATTGGGTGTTCATATGTTACAAGGTATTTGTACATGTAATAGATGGAACGCGAATTTTGAGGTAGTGTGCGTGTCCGGTCGAGTGAGTACTGGTGTGCAAATTGGTAGATGAGGGTGTGGCGTTGCGAAGCAGGCACATCACTACCGACGTTGCGCAAGGCCAGCGGTGTGATGTTGTCGTTGTTGGCGCGTTCAAGAATGTTATCAAACTGGCGACGCGCCTGGAGCGAGTTCGTTTCCGTTTTCAATTCAGCGCCTAATAAGACGGCAACAGTTTCCAACTTCTGACAGATACTCAAAGCGAAGGCATAGTGTTCCCGGTCCCTCCTGGTCGATAACGGGAAAGACTTGCTATCGGCTTCGCATATGGCATGTTCCACTAAATCCTTCAGAAAGCTGGCGTCGGAAAGTTTGGTACCGCTTTGAGCGATTTGCTGAAGAAACCCGAGTGCCCCTGGGTGGCCACGAGCCTCTTTGATGAGCGGAAACATTAATTCTACAACACCGTGGCTTGGCAGCGAGGATTCATTTAGTTGGGTAATAAGCCTAATAAGCATTTGGTTAAGAGTCAAGCGCTCTTGCTGCTGCTGCTTCCATGTGTGTGCATGCTTCTCTATAAAGTGATGTATTCGCCCCGCATTGACTCCGGCGAAGGAACGGTGCCCAGCAAGCTTATAGAGTAGTGCTTGTATTAGTAGATGAAGGGGCACGAAGCTGTCTCGCGAATGGAAGAAAACAGACACCACCTCTCTAAAAGCGAGATCAGACAATGAAGCCTGTCCTAGAGTCTTCTCTGTTCGACAATCTAGATCATGTGAAAGACGTAGCCAGGCGACCAATTGTCGGAAGCGAACAGTCTTTGCAAGTAGTGCAGGTAGATTTGACGCCCACGTATGCAGGAGAGAAGGCGGGATATGTTCGAGAATGTTGATAGTCAGGGAATGAAGACCCTCCACGTAACGGACAGCCAGGTTCCCTATCAGAAGGACCGCGTTAGCTGGGCGTTCTAGAATGCGGACTAGGTTCAGCTGCACAAATTCATGTGGAATTTGCATGCTCAGCCTGAGAAGAGTCTTTGCGGCGGTCTTTGAAGGAGGCTGCCCCTCAGTACGATTGGCACCCCATAATCCTCGGACAAGAAACCGCAAGCTAGCATTCTGATCATTACCATCGGGTTTGCGTCCACGCAAAGCCGATGCCGTAAGCTTCATATATACCTGCTCGATACTGCTGCCATCTTCGTCGGATCGCATTGAAATGTTTTCAAGCACATGCAGGAGCTCCAAGGCGTCAGGTGTGTATATGTCGGGCAGAGGAACTCCTGGTTGAGAAAGAAACTTTATGGCAATCGAAGGTGGCTGCTTCGTCTTCGTAATGTATCGGAGCACACGCATGCTATAGTCTCCGGTCGCATTAGACTTCATTTCCATGCAAATGCGTGCGAAGTGGTAGTGACGTTCGTGTGCGGGAATAGAGTTGGCCAGTTTCATCTGAGATTCAAAAGCGTCCTGTTCACTCTCGGTCACAGAGGTCGGCAGTCGCTCTACATCTTCTTCCTCGTATACAGCTATAGGCTCACTCGACGCAGTCGTTGGCTGCTGGGTTGTAGAGAAAGCAGGAGCGTGCACGGTAGCTATTGGAGTTGCTGGCAATGCGATTGAAGACCCCGCTTCCTGGGATGTGTGTATCTCGAAAGCTGTGCTGTCAGCATCCAGATTGAACGCATGTGTGCTCTACATACAATTGCCGGGTGGTGGCTCCCGCAAAGACGGCGGTTCGTATCTCCAATTGGGCTCTTTCCTCTCATGTCCATCGCGGAAGCCAAACAGGGCGCCGAAGTCGAACAATGGCAATGGCGGCACAAAGCCTGCTCGAGGATGAAGGTCGGCCTGGGCAGTCATTTTACGCTTCGTTGCGCGTCTCCTGGCCTCCAATGGCCCCGGGACATGGCTGGCATATTTTTTCTGATGCGAACAGTTGAGGCGAAAAAACCGGTTGACGGCGCGCGAGAGCAGCTCGTCGGAGATCCAGACGTGCTGAATCGGCGTGGGAGTGAGGGTCCGCACTGCACGATGGCAGGCAATGGGCGGGCGTTGCATCAAGTGTCGTGGACATGGACCGGTGTATCTATGTCGCGATGCAGTGATGGCTAGCTCACTCTCCCCACGACAGCAGCTGTCTCAATCGGGGCTGCTTGGCGCTATCGCGGAGTTGGCGACTTCGGCCGACGTAAGGCCGCACCCCACCAATCGAATTGTGCTGTAGACACAAGATACCTGACACACAAGACAACAAGACATGTCGCGGCGGTTGGCAGTTGGGTGGTCGTGGCATGCGTCAATGACAGACAGACAGGGCCGGCGTCGGATCCCACGGGCAGCGGTCCGGGGCATTCGGCGATGCCACTGTGTGTCTACCTAGCAGATACTGTGTGTGTATGTACACAGGTAACAATATCTACTGAGTACTTAGGTATCTACGGAGCTACTTCGTATGGCGCATACATGTGGCCATCAATGTATGTGTGTGTGTGTGTGTGCGGTGCCATCCATGGATTAGATAGACAAGTACTCCGTACATGTGGAGAGTTGACGGCTGCATGTGGAGCAGCAAAACACAGTTTGCTGATGTTATCCATAGATACTAATTACGATAGTTTCGTTCATCCATTTCATTTCATTTCATTTCCACAACAGATGCGTGGCGCCTCATATGTACATATCTGTCCAGCACGCACATGTGCGGTACAAATCCTACATACATGTCCAATACAATAGATAAGCTGTTCCCGTTCCTTGTCGACCCACCCACCCATCGTATACAATTGATGAGCCAGCGGGAGCCTGTTGGCTGTGTGCCTATGAACTGTGGACGACAAAAGTCTCGAACCACAGCACCACCCTGCTCGGCCACGCAACGTCACCAACAGGGCACGTCTGGCTACTTATTACTAGGTAGGGTGGTAGGTACATATGTACGGAGTATAAAAGACAATATCTAAGCGTTGGCAGCACCGGGCGCTCCGCTTGGAACCAGGCACAGCCCTCTTACTGGACAGCGTCGCCGGCCTGAAGCGGCTGTCACCGCCGTCACCGCTGTTGTCGTCGCTGCTGCTGGGGCTTGGGACTGCTGCTGTTGCTACTCCGTACAATCCATAATTATTGCTGCTGTCAGATACGGCTAGGAATGCCTCTCGCGATTCGGCCAGTCTCTTTATGCTTCCATCCATAGTTATTGCAACAAATATTGCGTGATGCGGACTTTGCCAGGTCGCAAGCCTCTTGCCGTCTGGTCGTGTTTGGAGTAATTTAGGAGATTGGCCCGTGTGGTGCCTGACTGGAAGCGGTTAGACAGCTCCGGCCATGGACCAATTTCCCCCCTTCGCTCGACGCTGTGCCCTCAGACCCGCTCTCCCACCCGACCCAGCAAGCCCGTGTCCGTTTGTCGCTCCTTGCCTCCACGTCTTCACGACTTCACACTCCTTGACGTTGCTTGTCCACTTGCAAACCACCCTCAACACTCGTTCACCGTCCGTCGTCGTCGTTGCGTTGCAGCCTGTAGATACATTCCCTCTTTCCGTCAAGTAAAGGGGTGTTTCACGAAACACTGCATTCCTCTCTCACGCAAAGGGTTTCATAAGCCAGGACGTCGCTGACCGAGACGTTCGCCGGGCCTTCATCGTAGCCATCAACAGCTTCACGCCTATTCGAACCAAGGCCTCTTCCTCCCCAAGTCATCGCGGCAAGTGCCCCCGTTGCCGCCAGCCAGTGGTCCTCGACGAGAGCCCACACCCACACCCACACGAGACCACACCACCGGCTCTGCGATCACAAAGCCATTTCATGCGTCCGCCTTCCGCCATCTAGTCCAAGGGTACAGCACTCGACACGCGCCTGCAGTACAGGATACTGACCGTCGACAGTTCGACTTCGTCGTCTGATCAGTCCTACACGTCGCCGTATTGGCCAGAAAAGAGCCACCTCGACGGCATACGCATCTCCAACACATTCATCATGGTTTCCATCAGATTTTTCTCCGTCCTCGCGGCGGCCGCTACTCTGCTATCCACAGCAGTCGCGGAAAGCTCGTCTTCGTCAAAGACCGTTCAACAGATCCCATCGGCAACGAAAACGGTTATTGCGAGCGCCATGGCCACAGCTGGATGCTTCTCTACAGGTACACCGCTCGATGATCATGGCCCAGGACCCTTCATCAGTGTTGGTGAATGCCAGCAAATCTGCTTGGGATTAGGAAAGGACGTGCTTGGCCTGTCAGAAGGAGACCACTGCTGGTGTGGTGACGAGCTTCCCCCACTCAACACACGAATCTCGAACGACTCTTGCAGTACCACATGCGCTGGTACCAGAGATGACATCTGTAAGACCGCAGCTTTACTAGACTGCTACTGGAAACTGACCGCGATGCAGGTGGAGGAAAGAACAAGCTGTGGGTCATGTCCACTGGCCACACACGCAATCAAATCCCGTTTGCCGCCAACATCACGCTACCGTCGTCATCGTCATCAAGCTCCTCTGCTGCTGCTACCTCGACTGCAGAAACTTCTGCTCCTGCTTCCGCTACCCCTACCCCTACGGAAGAACCCAGCAAGGGCCCCAACACGGCCGGTATTGCGGCTGGTGTCGTTGTTGGTGTGCTTGGCCTCGCGGCCATCATTGGAGGTGTATTCTTCTTCTTACGACAAAAGAAGAGGAGAGCAGTCGAGGAAGAGTACCGCCGCCAGGCAGCCGTCAACCAGTTCGTGGCGGGAGGCAAGCAAACGCACACCAGTAATTCGTCCATGACAGACTCTCGCTTAGACCCCGACTTCCTGGCTAGGCGGCAGAGCAACGGCAGTATTGCCGATAACGAGGACTACTCGAGGCGGATATTGAAGGTGGGTTCACTTGAGGACATGCAGTGATGATGGTAGACTAACGAGCTTCTAGGTCACTAATGCATAAATACGCTAACGATGGCGGCTGGCAACCATTCGAAATCCTACTCTGCCACCTTACGTTTGCATCCGATGAAATACCCGATACCGCTCATCTACCTTTGCCTAATCATTCTTATTATGTGCGTCCACGCCTTACGAGAGCAAGACTACATCCAGTATCTGCACATTCTGCCGGTGTCGCTTAGTACGGCGCGTTGCTGCCGATATCTTCGGATAGCTATGGACCATGGAAAAGAAGTCCATTGAATCCTTCTCTTGTGTTATATATCTCTGGTCACTTTTCAGGCGTTGTACGGGGTAAATTAAATGGGTACCTATTGATCACTCTACATGAGCGCGCCGGCATCACAGGTTCGAATTGTTTCAACTTTCTTATGTCGCTCCTTTACTTTTCGCGTAGAAATTTGGGCCCTCTGCTCATATCGTGTAAGTTGAAAGAAGAGAGCGGCCGATTCTACTAGCCTGTCCTTTCTTTTTTTATCACTGTGCTCTGTCTCGCTGCCAACTCCCTAGCCCTCCGCCACTCTTCCCTAGAAATGCTCCTCCAGCACGATCTCACTACACCTAATCTCCTCGCCTCCTATACCCTCTTACAACCTACTATGCTAGTGTAGCCTAGATAGGTTTTTTTGTGTGCAAAAGTAGGCTTTTTGTCTTGGTTACATAGCCTTCTTTCATAGTGAAATGACGATTTATTGGTGGTATACATGTACGTTACTTCTAACAGGGGTGTCTATCTTCGCATGACCTGTCTGCAGACTACCACACTGGGTATAGACTGATCGATCGGTATCCTGCTGCTTGACCATGAACAATACGGACAGACAACGCCAATAAGATCAACAAGACCAGCGCTCGGAACCCATCATCCGACGCCATCACTCTGCATTAACATGATGAGTGACATTCTGTTGTATGCGTACATACACACTATCCGCCCCAGACTGCGCTGGAACTGCTCAGGTGCGAAAGCAGGCAGACAGGCCTTGTCAGCCTCAGCCGTTTCTAGTTGTGCGGAAATCTCCGCAAGGTACGGCCAATGACGCAAGAAGAAAGGCAAGGGAAGGAGGGATTGTCAGCTATCGTCGTTTCGTAGGGGGCATGAGGAGCGTGTTTCATGGAGTCTGGGTGTTGGGTTGGCGTCATGCAGACCGAGGTGATCGCTGCGATGACGCCGGTGAAGGTTGGATAGGAAATATATGTTGTTGAACATTGGGGAGAGTAGATGGGTGCTCTTTTTTTATCGTTGCTTTCCTGGGGTTGGTGTTTTGGAGTGATTGTCTGGATTGGGAATACCGGTATGAATGCAACGTGGATGCGCAGTGATAGCATGGCTACTAATTACTCCGTAGTGGACCTGAGTTTCTGATGATGATGATGATGATGATGTCGTCATCATAGCAGTGAATCGAGGAGAATGAAGATGTTTTTGGGGACGGGAGGCTGTGATGGCTGTGTATACTCCGTAGACTCGTTAACAACGTGGTTGGCTCTGTGGACGAATTCCGATGGATGGGATGGATTGGGGAATTCGGCCATTAACGAGATGGGTTAGTCCATGCTGATCAATAACAACAGATGCTATGCGTGTATAATAAACTCGGAGTATAGGTTTGAACTATGAGCACGGAAACGACAGAGACATTTTGCCGTTGTTTTCATTGTAAAACCAGAGTCTCGTATACACATCACCGTCTCAAATTCATACGTCACTACCTCCGCACACCACACCTTCCACAAGACCAGCACGACAAGCACCTCAATCACACGGATTGAAGATCTACAGCCGAACTTCTTCCCTTTCCCGTTTCAGTTTCATCTGCTCAACCAGTAAAACTCTTATCTTATCACACAAGCCTCGGTCGCGCACATCCTCATTTCATCCACCACCACCTATCGCAACCCTATGACGTCCCCTCACACTTCATCTCGGCCTTGTTTTCCACATTGAAACCCGGCCTGATAAACTAGTTGCTCAGAGATCCCCGGTTTTATCAATAGATACGGAGTGTTGTATTGTACAATAGTGCGGCAGACCGCATAGAGAAAGAAACCCCACATAAGGCCAAGGGTTCGCATGAAAGAAGAGTAGCGGAACCTGTTTAGACGGGCCGTTCGCGATGAACGTGTCTGTCTGTGGTGGATTTGTTTTGCCTTTTTGCGCAGATTACAATACCATTATGCGCTCCGTTAAGCAGGAGCTAGAATTCAAAACGACGGGTAGGTATGGGGTTGTGCTTGTACGGAGTAGACTCGGACTGTATAGATTGTATAGAACTGTGAGTTTGGAGGTTTCATATCGTAGGTAGGGTCTCTTTTGGCATCGAGTGAGGATTAAGGTTTGGGGGTTGCATTGGCCCGTGTGGCTGAGTTGTTTCTGCGATCTATGCAATGTAGCTTGTAGTGGGTTCCTCTACACGACGAATTCCCTCCTGGAATATGCTAGCTATATTTCTGCACGGCAGCGAACATGGCTGTAGCTGATTAGCTTCCTTCGCCAACTCCTCGTGAGCTTGGGTTGACGGTGATGGTTCCAGTTACAACAGAGAAGACATAAACAAGCATGGATGATATTCTTCCCCTGCACCTACAGTGAAGAATACTTCTAGGCTCTCGATATTACGTTAGGTTACATGACTATGGCGTACCATGTCGTTCATACGCCACATAATATCAACATAAATAACAGGGTCGGATCAATTTAATAAACGTGTGGGGGAGGTTTATAAACTTCTGGATAGAATCTCCTAAGGATGGATCTACGTGCGGCATGGTAGGGTGACAGCGCTGGACGTTGATCTAGGCTTGAATACGTAAAGCTTAGCAGCAAGCAGAGTATTTAGCGCTATGAACTACCTTTATCGTTACTACTATTCGAATAATTCAAACAGATATTATGGCTATCGCATCAAACGAAGCGAAGGCGAAACGCGAAACAGAACAAGGCAATAGTCAGGTACACCGACGAACTCGTATTTCCAGATGATATGAATCCAGCATTTCCCGGAACATGTCTAAACTCATATGAAATGGCGAGAGCGTTCACCCCTTGCTTGCCATAGAGTGCGATTCAAATGAAAGGTATCGTCGGCACCATGATTAGGTTTAGGACGGTTCAGATTATCAGAGTGACTCACAATGGGAATCACGGTTCTGCACTTCGTACGGTACACTACTTCGCAGAACCGTTCTTGGCTGGTTTCAGAAGGCAGGAATGCGATGTGCTGATTGGCATCCTCAGGAGATAATTAGTGAAGAAACATGATTGGAAAGTTGGGTATTAGTGAGGACATGTTCAAGATGAAGCTGGCGCGGCTACGAAATAGAGTTTGCCGAAGTGGCTTTGGTGGGTGGGGATCATGGAATGAGGCTGGAAATATGGAGTCGTTTGATGGCGTCGTTACTAGCCAGGGGTTAATCGGATTATTTACATACATAGTGTTGATTTGTTCAGGAACGCCACTCCGTGTCAATTTTAATTGACATGTGGATACGGCAGATACTGTTGGCACTTGAAACTCGTAGCGATCTTCCATTCTCAAATAATGATATTCGGTCTTCAAACAAAAGGTCTGTCAAGACCAACCGATGCCTTGCTGACAAGAAGGCTCGACAATCTCTTCCTACTCCCAAAAAGCCGTCCTCTGATGGTAGCTAATCTAGAGTGATTGATTGACTGAATCGAGCCAGAGCAGAAGACGATAGTAAAGACATTCCATTGGTCCTCAAAGGTTAACTAACATACCGGTAGACGTGATATTGAAGTACTCGTCCATAAATTTAACAATTATACCATAAATTTGACAATTATACAATAAAACCCCACGGGTTTGTAGAAACACTCGCCTGAGGCTTCTAGCACCTCGAGCCCTACTCTGCAGAGGTGGTGAGATGTGAGCGAACATACGCTATCCCAAATAGGTTAACACGAAATGCAACTCCACCTGGACCTGGACCTCCTCGTGATGCAGTCGAAAGCCAACGTTCTTTACCAATGATTATCGTCAAACGTGCTGTAGAGGTCTCAAAGTACTCTGTTGCGCTAGCGAATATCCTGGAGAAATCAACCTACTGGTGTGCTGGTTTACCGCTCTTTCCGCTCCCACCGACGTCATCCATCCCCACCATATGCGATTGTATCCAACGTCTGCTCAGTCCCGTTGTCCCACCCAACGATATTTCAAAATATGGAATACGCGATAACGCCACCAAAACCTACAATCGAACAGCTTCGACACGTAGTAAACAACTACCCGATAATCGATAACCATGCGCATAACCTCATTCTCCCAGCATACTTAGATACCATACCCTTCGAATCCATCACCTCGGAAGCGCGAGGAAGGGCTCTTCGTGATACGTTCAAATCACTTGCACATCTGAGAGCTACGCGCCAACTCCGCCAACTCTATGAGTGTTCCGATGAAGCTGATTGGGGGGAGATTCTTGAGCAGAGGGTCGAGTGGTTAAGATCTGATCCTGAACGGCTGATCCAGAGGTGTTTTCAGGGCGTACATGCTCTTTTGATTGATGATGGTCTCTCTGGATCAGACAGAGTTTATCCGTATCATTTTCATGATCGGTACGTCGCACTGATAGAAAATTCGTGGTCATATCCCTTAGGAGCTTCACTGATCTCATTTGTCATTTACAGATATACGAAGGCGCCTAGCAAGAGGATCGTGAGGATAGAAACGGTTGCTGAAAGGCTGATGCAAAGTATCCTCAGAGACGCCTCGGACACTTCGCTTGATCATGTCAGTTTCTTCACAGACACTTGGGTCACCTTCTCCGATGAGTTCGAGCGAGAAATCCTAGAAGCCATTCAAGATCCAGAGGTAGTCGGATTCAAGACCGTAATCTGCTACCGAACGGGATTGGATATCGAACCCGACTACCAACAAGCGGCGGAAGATGTTGGGAAACCCTTCGAACGCTACGTGGAACGGTGCATCCGAAAAAGAAAATTCCGCATCGAGAGGAAGCCATTGAATGATTACTTAGTCTTGCGGACACTAGAAGTCCTCTCTGAGCAGCTAACGCATCCGGATACGCTCTCAAAACCTCTTCAACTTCATACGGGTTTGGGCGACAACGATATTCCTCTAATACAATCCAATCCAGCCTACTTACAGCCGCTGATTGAAGGCTACTCGAGAGTCCCGTTCGTGCTGCTGCATTCCTCATATCCCTATACTCGAGAAAGCGGATATCTAGCGACAGTATACAAGCATGTTTATCTGGATATAGGAGAGGTCTTTCCAATGGTCAGTCGAGATGGCCAAAAAGCAATCTTACGCCAATCGTTGGAGCTTGTCCCTGGGAGCAAGCTACTATACTCGAGTGACGGACATTTCTTCCCAGAGACATTTTGGTTGGCTAACAAGCAGTTCCGCGAAGTGTGGCTAGAGGTATGTCCACCTATATCCAATGCAGCTATCTACCCCTAGGATACACACACTCTATTCATCACTCTCTTGGTCCCACTGACAGGCTCCATAGCTGCTTATCGAATATATCGAAAAAGAGGATATCACTCCGCACCAAGGCATCAACATGACCAAAGACATCTTATTCAACAATTCCAACATCCTTTATGATTTACGATATACGACCGAGTTCAATGATATGCCGGAGCCTCAGAAGAGTATAACGTTCAATCCGAAGCCCGGGATAGATCCTCTACGCGAACCGGTCACCACAAATGCAGAAATACCTGTTACCGCAGCAGGAGGCTACGTACCTCCAATATTTCCCCCTCCGCCGAAAGAAGCACGTGTGTATGATGTCGAGCTGTTTGACGCATTCATGTCGCAAAATACTGGCATCAAATTTGTCTACGTCCAATGGCTAGGTACGCATAATTACATGATCACAGGCGGAAAAGGGATCTAAAGTTGCATCTAAAGGACTACGCTAATTGAGTACCGCTACCATAGATTACATGGCCACGGTTCGAGCACGCATGATACCTATAAAAGAATTTACCAATGTATGTATCAAAACCGGCAGGGTCAAAGCAAAGCTATAGAACTTTAAAAAAGTCAGGCATGAGCTTACGGCATGTGCCTTGCTAATTCAAACTCAAATGCAGATGGTACACTCTGGGACAAGAATCGGCATCTCTCAAGGGAACACTGGCACCCTCCAGAACGATGGAATTACACCTGTCGTCAATCCAGTTGGTCAAATTTATGTCGAACCTGACCTACGCTCCCTCCGACGGACGCACAAAAAAGACCCGCTGCACTCGGCAACAGTTTTCTCTTTTTGGCGTGATGAAACCGGCCGTCCAACCCGTGAATGTCCACGAGCGAACCTTGAGACGCTAGTTAACGATCTCCAATACAACCATGGAATCTCTCTTCTTTGCGGGTTCGAAATCGAAGTCACATTCCTCTCTCGCAATCTCGACAACAAAGAGCGACCCTATAGCCCGCTGACGCAAACACATGCTTGGGGTACTATAACACCCGAGCAATGGATTCAACTTCCATTCCTTGCTGAGATAGCCACTTCTCTAGATGAGATGGGGATTGAGCTTCAGCAATTCCACTCTGAATCTGGACCTGGGCAGTACGAGTTCGTTCTTGCCCCTCTACCACCACTAGCCGCCATCGACTCGCTTCTACAGGCCAGACAGGTCATTTCCCAGATTGCAGCTCTTCATGATTTACGTGCCACGTTGCATCCGCAACCATTTGCGGAGGCTAGTACGGCAGCTCATGTGCATATTTCAATGGATCCACCGGATAGCGATATGCAGTTCGCCGTTGGAGGGATATTAAAACATCTACCAGCAATCTGTGCCTTTGCCATGCCCGAAAGTGAGAGCTACGACAGAGTCAAAGATGACCATTGGACTGGTGGCACGTATATAGCCTGGGGAACACAGAACCGCGAAACACCACTCCGTCGCGTATCGCCCGGTCGGTGGGAAGTCCGTTGCCTCGACGGCTTTGCAAACGTGTACCTCGCGCTATCCGCTATCTTGGCTGCTGGTAGTCTTGGGCTTAAGCGTAACGAGAGAGATTTCCCGCAGAAAGACGTTCAGTATAATCCAGCACAGTTGGACGATGAGGGCAGAGCGGCGTATGGTATAGTAGAGAAAATGCCAAGCAGTCTGGGAGAGGCGTTGCAGGCGCTCAGTGTTGATGGCGAGTTGAACGAGGCACTAGCTGAGGGCGTTGTAAGAGAGTATCTGCTTATGAAGGGCAGTGAGAGGGAAATGTTGAGTGCAATGGGTGAAATGGGAAGAAGGAGTTGGTTGATTGAGAGGTATTAGAGGCAGAGTTGGTATTATAGATTGATGACTGATGCGACATGATTATGAGCCTAGCAATTCACTTGGTCGATCTTTATGCAGAGCTCCCTCCTTTCTTCAATGTCATTTTATGATTTTAAGTTATATTTGTTGTGAAAATCAAAGTCATTGAATGCGTTTTTTCAGGCAAATGTTGGCACTCGATTGCCGGATCTGGTGGAACTCCTTGATAATAGTGACCTCTACTGTTCGAAGCACTGTCTTGAAGAGTTTTCGTGAAACAAAAAGTACCGTATCTACTAGCCAATCACGAGATACTGTGCGTCTATAGGACTCGTCATTGCCACTCGATACATCAGCAATTATGTATGACCACATAGATGGCAGATTGGTAAGTGATGTTTCCGCCTTGCTGCGTGCTGCCCTTATCTCAAGCCATATCGAATTGATACCACGGACTCTCGGAGAGCTCAGGCTCATATATCATGTCAATATGTCATGGCTCAAGACCCTTAGATGCGGGTATACCTACCTGTCAACAGATTTATGCAGTTTGAGGCGTTGAAGAGGAAAACCGGCGGATGACTACTGAACACAAATTAGTAAGACAGCCCACTGTCTCAAGGTTCGAAGATTGTGCCAGTGAGCGCGCATAGATGGTTTGATCTTCATCGTACTCGCACTTTCGAATACGAATGTCGGGTAATATCTTAACTGTGAAGCCGGGCCGATTGTATGTTGGAGCCCTTGTTCTGTGTGCGGACATCAAGCATGTGGCATGTTACAGGGCCTACTTCGTGGTCTACCTAAATGATTACAAGGTCGTATCTGGTAATTAGACGAGCAAACGATCGGGGTTGAAGTGAACCACTGTTCGTCTATATCTACACTTGACAATTTTTGCTGCGTAGAAATTTCAGGTAGTTTCTGGTAAAGACGAAGTTGTAACACGTCAGTCAGTACTTTCTTTCATTCATGTATGAGTTGTTCTCCCAGCATGTCAGCCCGATGCCCAAAAGGTACTCAAGAGTCCAAAGAGTTCAACATGCTCGTCTCCTCGTGACAATTTACATATTCAAAAGACTGCCGGGCCTCTTCCAGCACCAAGATCTCGTGGAATAATTTGAGCGAGAGCTGGAAGTTCAACTTCTTCGCATAGACCAAGAAGCCACCAAAGATGTCAATATGTGTCTGATGCGACTTGCTCCAAAACTCCAAGCTGGCCAAATCGTCGAAATATCCCAACCCAAAAGTCCTTTCCTGATCAGCTTTCAATGTCTCAGTGTCGACGACATCCCAAAGATTCATACTATAGCACCCAATCTCACGGCCATGATCGCGCAAAAAGTCCATTCCCTTGATCAGCACCGGATGCATCTGTTCAAGATACAGAGTGCGCTCATCCGGCAATGTGGTAGCCCAGTCCTGCCCCGAGCGAATCACGCAGAGATTCTTCTTCCCCGAAATCCGAACACGTTTCGTTGTAGTCGTTCTTTTTTCAGCCCCAGCCCTATCATCACCGCCAGAAGGCAGCCATTTCTCTCCCGAAAGTTTGTCGGTCTGGGCGGCTGCAAGGCGATCCCGTACACTGCCCCAATAACCATGTTGCTCCAATTCACCGGAAATCGTTTCTTGCATATTCGCCGCACCCTCGGGCGCTGAGTGGTTTGAAAATACCGTCTCGAAGCGATCTACAGAGGGATTGAGCACCTCTTGGAACCAACCATGCTTTTCTTGCTGAGCATCCAGTCCTTCCCACCACTCGTTAAATCCCGACTTGACCGCCCATTTCTTTTGCGCATCAATGCTGGGCCAGTACGACAGTACGGTGATGTTGTAAGCTCCCCTTTTGTCCGTCACTTCAGCGACTTCCCAAAATGAGGGACACACGTCTTTCGGTGTATTGGTCATGAAGCTCTTGAGTGTTGAGATGCCAGTGCCGTCATTGGTTGATGGGTCAGCATACTGTGCACCTATTATCGCCATGACAAGGTTTTCCATGGAGGTAGGGAAACGTGCGCAGTAGGCGGGGAAAGGGGGCTGATAGTTGGCCGGTGTACTGACGGGGCAAATGCGAGTCTTTCGCAAGTGCTCTGGGATAGCACATTCCAACATCTTGAACGTCAATTTTCGATACCAACGGTAATGACCCCAGTATTGATTCCGATTCCGGCTGGACCACAAGAGGCTCTGAATGCTCAAAGCCCTTCGTCGGTCTCGGGTCGTGTATTGCTGAAGGCTGGTGCGATGCGATACAAGCTGAATCTAACGATCACCATCCGAAGTGACTGCCCAACACCCGCAGTTTATACCGCACCACTGGTAAACCCATGACCCCACGAAATTCCGAGGGCACCTTTCATATCGTGCAAACACATCCTACTGGGTGCGCTGCACACCTTCCACAGCTTGTCACATGCAGGATGGCTTGCATCTGTCCAATTATTAGACTCGAACCGAGTACACTGACGACGCCAGAACGGAGCTTCTAGAGGCCGAGAAAGATGCAATATTATTGTGTAAGCGTACTCATTGCCCTTTTACGGCTAGCAAGTCATTTCATGACATGGATAGGAGGCATGTCTAGACATTTCTATAATGGGATTTTACAAAGGCGATGACATGGTTGGGAGATACCGGTACTGTACAGTAAGGCTGGGGAAAGTACGGGAAAAAGAAAACCTACGGTGATCATTGATTACCTTTTATATGTTAACCGATGGATTCGCTACGACGACATTGATTCCATCTGTCTTTTACTCACATTTTCTTCTACATTGTTAATGGTTTCCGACCATGGCACCTAATCCATTTCAGACCGAAGCATGGTCGGAATATGGCGTTGGCATGGTCGTTCTGCTAGCGCGACTAGCATTTCGTTGTACACAGATTGGGCGAAGGTGGGAGGGTGACGACTATTTCACTGCGCTTGCCGTTGTGTTCTTTACAGTGGGTTTGAATCGACTTGGAGAGATTTGAGGTCTCGCTGCTCCTTGCGATGAGCCCGACACTAATTTTGCGACCCTTAGGCTGAGCTGGTGATGCTTGAATTAATAGGTAGTTTTGGCATCCTTTCATCCTGTATGGAAGAGCTTATACACTGACGTCACACTTGAGGATAGGTCGAAATGGATCAATTACTGGCCTGGACAATGAGAAGGCTCTTGCTCTCACGCCAGAACAAAGTGCGAAGATCGTGTATGGGAGCAAGTGTCTTCTGGCAGGTTGGATAGTATACACCACGCTCATTTGGTGCCGTGAGTACGACCATGTTTCGCAAGCCCCGATCTTGTGTCAGTTACTACTTGCTAACGATATTTGCCTTCTAGTGAAAGCATGCATGCTTTTCTTCTACAGCCGACTAACAGTCAATCTCAAACAGCAGATACTTGTCAAGGCAACTGGAGGAGTTTGTGCGATTGCCTATGTCATTACCATCATTGTATATCTCACGCACTGTCATCCAATTTCTCATCTTTGGCGTGTGTATCCTTACCCTGGCGGTAAGCTACTGTCTACTTTCCATGACCCTGAACGAGACTAATCGAATACAGATGACTGCGCACTCAACATTTCGAAATACTTGGTGCTTGTTGTCACAAACGTAGTGTCAGGAATCTGCAAGACCACATTTTGATTAGATAGATTCTGATGACTCTTAGCACCGATCTCATGATATTTTCCATCCCATTGCCATTATTACGGACCGTTCAAATTCCGCTATCAAGGTTCGGATTCAGACACATCACGAGGCTCCAACACCCAGTACTGATTGCTGCTCCAGGAAGATTCTTTACGGTCTTTGGCTGTGCACTGGCATTTGTACGTATTCTTCATATCTTCTCCCGGATTTTAACTGACGCCTTTCCCAGTTATAATGATAGCCACTCTCCTCCGCGTAATCATCTGCCTTGGCGACGTATCCCAAATTAACGTCGGTACCATTTGGTCTATCCGCGAAACCTTCGTTGGTATTATCGCCGTTAACCTCCCCATTCTCAAGCCTCTTATCTCAAAAGCCACGAACAAGATCTCGAGACTCTCGACCGCCGGAAAAGGATCATCGAATCAGACTGGCTTGGCAGCCATACCTGATAGTCTACGACTCTCGCACGTCGAGAGGGTTGGAAAGAAGAGGACTGTGCATGAGATCACACAGGCCACGGCAGCAGATAATTCGAGTGAGGAGAACATTGTCGGCATGGGGGAATGGGAGGGACGAGCGAGTACGACGACGAGTTGGGGGACTAGGGGGGAGAATGACGTGTCCAACGGATCTCAATGCGACGCGACCCTGAGTGAGGGGTTGTATGGGATTACAGTGACGAAGACTTATGATATTGAAAATGGTTCAAAAGGGTGAGATGCTACATGGTCTCATAGCTCAAAGAAACTCACAGTTGCGCCGTATATATTGTAATATCTAATCAAACTATGGGATAGATGTCTACCAAGCATTGGGGTGTTATGGTATGTCACGTGAACACCCTGCGAACTTGTGTGTCATTCTGGCCAGCGCTTGAATGGGCTTGGAGGGCGCAAATATGGCTCATCAAACTCTCACGTGTTGCCAAGTACTGAAGGTATTGAACTGTGGTTATAAAGTCGCCCTCAGTTCATCTCTATAGGTACATCACTATGGTTCTGATGAAGGTTTCCATGTTTGTGATTTAAGGTGGAGGATCTTAGCCTCTACTTTCGTATAAGAGACCTTGCAGAAACGATGTTCGAGCTCCCCTTTACGCACCTCTTAGATCTTGTTGTCGAATTTCCGCTCATCCCTCAAATGCACTAGTTTTTGAATCGCCTCCTCAAGCTTCACAACCTCTCCTCGTTGCTGCGTAGCTTGATCGTCCCGATTTCGGATATTCGCCGTCTTGCTGTCTCGCTCCTCCGCGCCAACGACGAAGATGAAGTTGTATAGTTGCAATTGACCCGTGCGGATCTTCTTCTGCATCGTATTGCCACTAATGTCAATGTCTGCATGGAAACCTTTTGCGCGGAGTTGTGCCTGCACTTCCTTAACATAGTCGTTCACGGCGGGCATGACGGGGATGACGAGAATCTGGCGGGGAGAGAGCCAGAAAGGCCAGCGTCCAGCGAAATGCTCGGTGAGAATACTAGTGGTATTTAGTACAGGTGTCATAGCAACATAAGCCAAAATACGTACCCAATGAAACGCTCAAACGAGCCGTAAATGGCACGATGAATCATGACAGGGCGAGCGTAGCCTGCCTGAGGTGTGGGTGTCTTCTTGATAGTCTCATTTTCGTTCTCGGCCAACTCCTTGACCTTGTCGTGCTTCTCTTCTTTAGGCTTATCGGCTTCCTCCTTCTTCTCTACCTTCGGTCGTGCTTCAGAGGTCATATACTCCAACTCAAACCGTTGGGGTAGCTGGAAATCGAGCTGGATCGTGGCACATTGAAAGTCTCGTCGCAGAGCGTCCTGAATCGTGATATCGATCTTCGGGCCGTAGAAAGCACCGTCGCCTGGGTTCAACTCCCATGCAGCACCTCCTTCGGCGGTGAATTTGTCAAGAGCTTCGGTCAATCGTGCTTCAGCCTTGTTCCATGTCTCAATCTCTCCTAGGAAGCCTTCGGGTCGCGTGCTGAGTTTTAGCTTGAACGTGAAGCCGAATTTACCGTACACTTCTCGCAAGAAGTCGAATAGTCCAGCAATCTCCTCGGTGATCTGATCCTCTGTGCAGAAGATGTGTGTATCGTCCTGCTGGAAACGGCGAACACGGGTCAATCCACTGAGAGCGCCGGAGGCTTCATTCCGGTGGAGGATACCAAAGTCAGCCATTCGTATGGGTAGTTCCCTGTAGCTTCGTTCACGGTGCTTGAAGATAAGACAGTGACCAGGACAGTTCATCGGCTTCAACGCCCACTTCTCCTTCTCCACATCGAATGTAAACATGTCTTCCGAGTAGTGTTGCCAATGACCGGAAGTCTTCCACAGCGCCGAGTTATACATGTTGGGAGACCCGACCTCTTGATATCCACGTTTCCAGTATTCTTCCCGCAAGAATGCCATCAGTGTGTTGTAAATAATCATCCCATGAGGAAGGAAGAAGCACGACCCAGGACTATAATCGTGGAAGAAGAAGAGCTCTTGCTCCTTTCCAATCTTCCGATGGTCGCGTTTCGCCGCCTCTTCCAGGTATTTCAAATGCGCCTGCATCTGGTCCTTATCTGGGAAGGACACACCGTAGATGCGCTGTAGACTGTCATTCTTCGCATCGCCAAGGAAGTATGATGCCGAGTTCTTCATGACCCTAAACTGCTTTATCCGCCCGGTATGTGGTACGTGAGGTCCTCGGCAAAGATCGATGAGAGGGCCATTGCGGTAGACTGTCGTAGAGGTGCCGTCGGGGATCTTGTCCTTGATAATGTGCTGCTTGTATGGGTTCGATCTGAACATCTCGAGCCTGATAATTATCAATATACATACGAGGAAATCTAGCTTGGTCCGACTCACAAATCTTCTTTCGAAAGCTCTAGTCGCTGAAAGACCTGCTTCTCTTTCACGATGCTGTTGACAATGGTCTCAAGCGGCTTGTAGTCGGTGGATTCGACAGCAGCTTTCTCGGGAAGCGCCATCTTAGAGGGTCGTTAGTACCGAATTTGTCCAAATTCCAGATAGGAATTGTACCAACCTCGTAGTAAAAGCCATCGTCAATTGGCGGACCAATGCAAAGGTCGCAGCCAAATCTACGCTCAGAAGCCTCTCCAAGGACGTGGGCACTCGAGTGCCAGAAGACCTTCTTGCCCTCGGGGTCATCAAACGGTAGCAACTCCAGCTTGCAGCTTTTTTCAAGCGGTCGCTCCAAATCCCAGAGAGTTTCTGAATCGGTACCCTTGTCGAGACGTGCAATGACAGTACGCTCGAACAGGCTCTTTGCGAGTCCTCGTGCGACATCTGCTGGACTGGTCTCCCAAGACTTCCCTTCTATGACTTTTCCATCTGGTAGCGTGATTTCGATGTTTTCTACATGCGGAGAAGTATGTCAGCGAGATGAATGTCTTAAGACTTGGGGAAGAGATTCATACCACGGGGTTTTTGGGCGATGTCCTCGTCGTACTTGGCCTTGAGCTTCTCGCTGTTGGAATATCAGTGTAAATGACTCCCTACAGGTTTGCCTCAGACATACAAGATCTGGATTCGGTGGTCGAAAAATGAAGGCTTAGGATTGAGCTCTAACGGGCGTGCATCCCCGCCTTCCGCACCTTTTTTCTGTTTCTTCTCCTTCTTTGGCTTCGCTTCACCGCCAACTGCTAGATTCTTAACGCCCTCAACGGCCTGTTGTACAGCTTCCTTTGCAGATTCGGCCATGATTGTGACTGTATGGGTTGAGCTGCAAGCGCCTCAAGGGCAGTCTTTATATTGCTGCTGATGAGTCAATGCTAGGCCTCGCAGCGTGAAGGGTGAAGCGCGAACCTATGACGCAGAAGAAAAGCAGCCAATATGACTCAGATCTACAGCGAACAATGAGACAGAAAAGTCTGGCAGGCAATTGAAGGCGTCTCAATTCTGATTCTGCTTCTGATTCTGCCCAAGTCGAGCATCCCACTTTCATCGTCTTGGCGCTTTACTGGTGGGGCAGGCGTGACCCTAGCTCGCTGGCGCCGGCGCGTCGGAAAAACTAGCGCCGATTGGAGATTTTGGATTTTCTTTCTCGAACTTCGACATTGACCCGGTCGACAGCGACAGCGACCATTGCACCGCCAAATCACGCAGCAACACATCATGTCTTTTCGCGGAGCACCTCGAGGTCGTGGCGGCGGCGGCGGCTTCTCGCGCGGCGGATTTTCGTCCAGAGGAGGTGCGTAGACGGCAACGGTGGGAGCTTCAGCTTTTCGCAAAGCTAACGTCTCGACAGGTCGTGGAGGAGCACCACAGTCTTTCGGCCCGCCTGCTACAGTCTTTGGTCAGTTTCTATGAGCTTTTCTCTGAACAAGGTCGCTGACATGACATAGAAATGGGCAAATTCGTTCACGATGTCGAGGGCGAGATTATGTGCGAGTCCATCAACACCAAAATCCCCTACTTCAATGCCCCGATATATCTCGAGAACAAGACTCCGATCGGCAAAGTCGATGAGATTCTCGGCCCGCTCAATCAGGTCTACTTCACGATAAAGCCACAAGAAGGAATCCAGGCAAAGTCATTCAAGTCGGGCGACAAATTCTACATTGGCGGTGACAAGCTACTTCCGCTCGAAAAGTAAGACATTCGCTTGTCTGATTCATGACTATTCATGCTGACCGACGCGTCTAGGTTCCTTCCCAAGCCGAAACCCGTACCCGGTGCACCCAAGCCTAAGAGAGCCGGCGGCGCGGGCCGTGGTCGTGGAGGAGACAGAGGAGGCCGTGGCGGCTTCGGTGCACGTGGTCGCGGCGGCCCCCGTGGTGGTGGCTCCAGAGGAGGCTTTGGCGGACGGGGTGGCTCGAGAGGCGGTGGCCGTGGAGGTAGCGGCGGGTTCTCGAGGGGCGGAGGAGGAGGACGTGGAGGTTTTGGTGGACGTGGTCGAGGCTTCTAAGGTTTTACGCAGAAGGTCGGACCCGTCCATTCATAATTTCCTTCCACATACGGCACCGGTGCTCAGATGTTATGCTACCGATACCACGATGGTTCACGGCGTTCGGAGTAGGTTGGGTCTGCTGTAAAATGTTCAATTTTGGCGCATGCTACGGACTTGTAGGCACATGTACGAAGCCTACTTTCGTGGTCGCATATCAATTCACTTGAGATGAGCATTCTTATCATGATGCTTCGGTCAATTGCGACAGCATGCATGCAGCTTAATTTGTTAGACGAACTGCCGTCCACAAACCGTGACGCTTTTACTGGCCGAGCCTAGAACCTTGAACATCACGCTAGGCTGCACATGTGGCTGCTGCGGCTTGATGACGTCCGTCAATGAACAAACCCCAAGACCAAGAAAAAGCTCCGTCGGCCTGCTGCACCACCACCACACACACCTTGCGAACTTACGCACCCGACAAATAACGCCGGGTTCCCTCTTATCTTTCCCCCTCTTCTCCTCCGCAGGTCCCTTGCAAGCACCGGTGCCGGCATTAGCATCGCGTCTGAAGATTTATATCGTCGTCGGCGTTATACAGAGGCTTCACCATCATTATGTCTAGAAGAAACGGTGCGCCCTCGGGGTCAAAAGACTCTGCTTCTTCGCCCAAAGACCTGAGTACGCCTAGGATCATGTCCAGAGGGAGCGCAGATGACTGACACTCTTCGCAGCTCAAGACAAGCAAGCCCGTCTCCTCAGCTCAGAAGCCGGCCACTTTTCTCTCGTGCGCGCCCTTCATGCCGCCGATTTCATCACCGAGCTGAACGGTACGGATTCTTTCACCCATCCTCCCTGACCACTATCTCCAAAGGTATTAACTCTACACAGGTTTCTGCGGCGTCATGTCTGTGTTCTCTTCCCTCCGCTACTGTGCTCAAGACGACCCCACGAATTACACAAACCTGTATCTCGCCTTGGGTTTTATCCCTCTAGGTCTGTTCTTTGACTTTATGGATGGCAAAGTCGCGCGGTGGAGAAAGAAGGCCAGCCTCATGGGCCAGGAACTGGATTCGCTCGCGGATTTGGTATGTCATCCCACACTCCGACAAAACTCCTTGGGAAGGACGTGAATACGTCATTAGAACGAAATATATCCGTTGTACTGACATAAGAAAAGGTATCCTTTGGCGTTTCCCCCGCTGCCGCCGCTTTCTCCCTCGGTCTCCGCACACCGCTAGACCACGTCCTTCTCACCTTCTTTGTCCTCTGCGGCCTAACCCGGTTAGCGCGCTTCAACGTGACCGTTGCCATGCTTCCCAAAGACAGTACCGGAAAATCGCAATACTTTGAGGGGACTCCGATACCGACGTCTTTGGCACTGGCGGCGACAATGGCATACTGGGCTAGCAATGGTTGGACGCATGCGAATGTACCTCTAGGGACCTGGGCTCAGGGAACCCTGTTTGAGGTACATCCTGTGGTAATGCTGTTCGTGTTGCATGGATGCTTTATGGTTAGCAAGACGATTCATATACCGAAGCCGTAGATGGTAGGCGTATGATCGTGCATGGGTGGTGAAGGGTGGTGAAGGGCGTGTGGTGGGAGGTAGAGACTTGGATTGTGATGGGAGACCAGCTCTGTCTGTGTGGGTGTGTGAAGGAGGAAAGCACGGGAAAGACTTGATACATTTGCCGCCTGATGATGATAACGCTAAGATCATCGAGCGCACGATTCTCCTATTTTTTTCAAGCAAAGAGACTTACCCCTTCCCCCTAGATACATATGGTGATTATGGACTCGAACACAAGATCACGAGCACACGTGATTGGATCTCATTTCCTGTAATCCACACTTCAGAAACATTGACTATGTGGGAAAGCATCAAGAATAGAGTCGACAGCGATGACATGTTTCTATCCATTTATCGTAGTACCACTACATAGGCACATCTGCTCGCCAAATACCGACTGATCAACAACGTATTAACACCCTTTCTTACCGTCTTCTTCCTTGGCCATCTCAACCTTGTCGCAAACGATAGTAGAACCATGCTCTTGTGTATATATGTACATGCTCGGTTCGAAATGAGCCCTCTGATGTTATCTATGTCAAAATGTGCTATCTAGGACTCCATGACCAATGGAACCGCCCCAAAACTGTCCCTGGTGCAATGGAGGAAATGTTGACCCAGATATATCGGGTGAATCAATATCGGTGAGGGGGAGAGACAGGATACTGTCTTGCAGTGCTCCCAATCAGTGCAAGAGGTGTCGTCGTGACTTCAAACGTTATCGTGATTATACCTTTCACCTGACGATGATCAAGGCAAACCCATCGAGCCAAGGTCCACAGGAACCATGCAAACCGCCGATATTGTAACCTCGAGGAGGAATGAGCGTGTGTCTGAATTCACGGTCAGTCGCGCATCTTGAAGGAATGTCACCGGAAGAACCTACCCGCCACCGCCGTCCTTGTTTCCGTACCACTCGCTCCTGCGACCCAAGCTTGTCAAGATCTGTACGGCATCTATCCACATACCAGACCGAAGTGAGAATCCCATCAAATGTTCGCCTCTCCGCACATCCAGATAAAAGTCGTGGGGTTCGCCTCCTCGCTTGCCGAATACTTGTGTAGTGGCATCCTCGTAAACGAATTCAAGACCGTCTACGCACATTCCAGCGTAGACGCGGATCGAAACAAGAAGTTTTGATTGAATGTAAGCGCTGTTGAAGATGATTTCGTGTGGTTCGGAACCTTCCATCGAAGAGTGACCCAATTTGCTACCACGGAATCCCCATCGACCATCTGGTAGTCGCACACGGGAATTTGGGCCCGAAAGCTCTGCAAGGTTTTCTACGGTGTGGCTTCCGCCACCGGCAGAAAAGACTTCGACCTTCAGTTTCGATCTCCCTTTCTCCCTGGGCATGAGGTCGCGAAGTTCTTGCTCGTTGAGTGCAATCTGACGGGGGTATTGACCTTCAATTTCGGGCCATCGCTTCCAGTAGTGGCAGACGTCGTCACCTTCCGCGAACAGTTCAACCCAAGCAATTCCTGATTTTGATGTTGCAATTACACCACCCTGTGCACTGTCGACTGTCCAAACTTGGACGCCGTCGTCCCCAGTGGTATTAACATCAATCGGTATCCGGAAACAAGGGTGAAAACGAAACCGTAAAATATCGAGAACGTGCCATGCACATTCATCATTTGGAAGCACTAGCCGCTGCCCAGGGGATTTGGTGCGTGTCGAAAAGGGTTCGCGGCAGGTGAATGTACGATTCAATGTAACATAGTCGCGCAGCATGACTCCATTTTGTTGATGGGGACAGCCAAACAAATGACCCGTCTCATGCATGTGAGCGCCAATCCCAATGTTTGCTGCTTCCCAATTGCTTCCAGATTCGTTGCAGTCATTGGCCACGTGCGCTGTATCTGTTCTTGTACAGTCTCCAAACGCTTGCCATACCTCCTCAATGCTCGATGGATAACTTTGCAAAGCCTGGGAGCCACAGATGGCAAGCTGGAGATCACCGTCACCTCCTCCAAGGGCGGCATGACCTCGAATGGTATTCCCATCCCAATGCGAGTCGATGAAAAGGCATGAAACGTATTGCTTTCGTCCGGGTTTCATCTTGAAGTAGTCCTTCACTGCTTCTGATGCAATGGAGAACAATTCTCCCTTTTTTGTCCCGTGTTCGTACTGTTGGGCGCGGTCCAGATCTCTGATTTCCTCCACAGTCTTGTTGGCTCGGATTATGTGGATCTTCGCCTGATTTCGGAATTGACCACTCTCCCAGTCTTGGTAGCTCAGCGTGCCAGGCTCCCACGATTCCTCGAAGCGGAAACATCGCCGGCCAAAGCCATGGCGATTCATCTGTTCGCCAGTGAATGCTTGCCACAGATAGGCAGCCATCCGGTACTTTTTGATGGCAAGATCCAGCCCATTGCCTTCGCGCTGTATGCGGTCCGGTGTAGCATCGTAGGTGCCAGGGGAATCACTTCCCATAATGATGGCCAGCTGCAATGGTGGGCTGTTGGTCAACGGAAGGTAGTTGACGTTGAGGAAGGAGGCGTGCGGAGATACGGAGCCGTTGCTTGGAGAGACTTTTGGGGAGGAGAAGTCGAACCGGAGACGATTCCACCCTGCTTCGAGGTGCACCAGAGCCTTGAAATAGGAGTCGCATACTGGCCACGCGGTGGGAGGGAAGCGGCCCTGGTGGTGGTTTATGGTCACGGTGCCATCGAGGGGATGGGATGGATCGCCGACTTGGCCAAAAACTAGCAATACCTGCTGATGAATCTGACTTGGTCAGTGAGGGTGTTTCAGCAAGACGACGGGTGCACTTGCCCACGAGTTGTCAGTAATGGAAAGAATGCGTGGAGCAAGCAGCGACGAGGGGTTAGTAGAATACTGCGAACCATTGTTTGACGATGAACCCTACGGTTTGGTTAGCTGGCGGCCGCAAGGAGGGTTATGTGTATTCACTTACATTCATGCTGTATCGTTTGGTGGGGCCAGGGCCAGGGCCAGGGCGCGGGGATGGGGATGGGCGTGTGGTGGGAAGAGGCGGGATTCCGTTCTTAAGGCCGTTGTGTTGCAGTGCGACGTCTCCAGAAGCAGAGGTTGTGGGTGTAGTTGATATGGACGACAAGCCGACAGCCGATGAATTTAACGTGGACGACGACTTACGCCGAGACACGCTGTTGGTGCCATTGGTGAATGCCGAAGGCCGGGGTTCGTCGGTTCTGATGTTGACTCTACTCTTTCTCCGGAGGCTGCTTAGGAACGAAGGCATTGCCGCAATTGCGCTTCTGCTGTCAGAGACCGACTAATGGCTCATAGGAGTAGTAGGAGCAGTAGCAGCAGCAGTAGCAGCGGGTGTAGAATAATTATCACGTTTGCCCGAGTCGGCTGCAAGACGCGTAATACAGGGCGCAATGCGACAATGACACAGTAGACAGGAAAGACGACAAACGAGTGAATGGTCAGGTGTCAGAGGCCACGACTGCAGCGAGCGAGTTTCGAGGAACACGGAGGAGTGTGCAGAGGGCAAAGGACGTAGGGCAGACAAGGCAAGATGTGGAGCGGAGTCGAACGGGTAGTAGATACGACTATCAGTGGCTCTTCCAAGTTTGCATTGGAACAATTCGCGCGACCGATAATACTTGCAGCAGCAGAAGTAGAGAATTGGCTGGCTGAATTAGAAGTGACGGCTGCTTATCCGGGGGGCAGGATGCAGACAGATGGCAGAGAAAGCGCACCGGGAAGGCCAATTCAATCGTACAAGATACTACGTCGGAATGCGTCACGGTGGAGGTGGAGGGTGAGGATTGGGACAGAGTGCGGATGACGTTCGCCAAGGCACGAACGAGCAACGGGCATACATACATGAGGGACTTCCCTTTGTCCCTGGAACCGATGTTTGCAAGAAAACTTTGTGCATCTTTGCAGACACCAAACTGCATGGCAGCACAATCGCAATAGATACCAGTGTGGCGGGTATCCGGCACTGATCTATGTATCAATGACCCAATCGCAGCTGTGGCGGAGACGCACACCATCTCCGCGCTCTGGACAGAGTACTCGTCAATGTATCTCTATACATATGTACATCAATATAGTACGCATGCTGGTCCTGGTACATGTAGATACGGCTCTACTACCCAAATATAGCGCACTTGTCAGCGACAGGCAGTAAAATACACCCCGAAAGATACATGTATGTATGTAGGTGATGCTCGTTAGTCAGCACTGGTGCATCATACAGATTGACCCCTCTCCCCTGTTGGCTCGCTTCGTGTGGTTGGTTGATTAATTGATAAAAGCTTCAAAGACAAGGCAAAGCAAGGCAAAAGCAAAAGAGCCAATTGCCCGGCCCCCGTCGCTAATCACCATGGGCAGCCTGCTGTCTATCTACAATATTATTTCTTCGCACAATATTGACCGGCGCCGATGACAAGCCTGCGAGACTCGCCGAGGGCCTGTGCTGAAGTAAACCTAGCCCTCCACCCTATCCCTTTGAAGCTTTGTCCGCAATCCTCTTGCTGGACGCTTCAGCTGGTGTGACCTGTAACCTGTGACCTGCACCGCCGTGAAACGCTTTGCGAGAGACCACCGCCTCTTGTCTGCTCGACACAGACTCCCGCAACTTCTCCACCATGGCGTCGACCGACCAGCCCGCCGAGGTTGCGAACAAAGTGCTGCGGAGAGCCCAGGTGTCAAAGGTTGGCAAGCCTCCACCCCCAGAGCCCTCGCTGCATCGCACTCGAGCATGCTAACGCAGTCTGTAGATGACCCGGACGCTGCAGAACCGCCTTGCTCTGGCAAACGTCAAGATCAAGCACGGGTGGCAGGATCTCTCTCTCGACCACCTGGAGCCGCGAGTCGACGTTGAGCTCAAACGCAAGCGGCCTGGCTCAAGCAACATGTCGGACGCTTCGTCGGTCTCTGAACGCTTCTATCCCACGGGCGCCCTCGATTCGTCCCCGCTCGCTGCACCCATATTCTCAGAAGACATGCAGCGGTCGGGAAGCAGTCACAGTCAGACCAAGCGGCCGCGCTATGCCCAGGCTTTCAACAAGTATCCCGGGTCCTCCAACCACGCCCGCACCAAAGTGAGGACGTCGACGACGGCATCCACTTCGTGGAAGAATAGCTTTCGATTGCCCCAATCGTCTCCTGTCTATCACCGCAGACATGCCCGCTTCGGACGCACACACGCACCGAGTCTGTCCTTTGTGTCCGAGACATCCACCATCCCCGACGACCCTCGATCGCCTCTGCTCTCCGAAGACGATGACGAAGACCTGCCTATAACCTCGTTCCACACCAATGCTTCCTTCCTGCGGTCCACCCCACCACGGGCTCCTCGTACTCCACCGCCGGGTCGGTCGCTCCGGCTACGCCACAATGGCTTCAATGCTGCAGGTAATGATGACGCCAATCTTCTCATGAACTTTGCTACATCTCCTTCACCAATCCGCCCCAATTCGTCGAAGCCTCACATCGTCGGCCCCTCTACCCCTCCGCCAAAATCCACACCTCTGCCGTCCTCTATGATGAATACCCCTGGTGGCGGTGGACTTTTTGCGTTTGGCACCCTGACCCCTTCTGCCAACAATATGTTCGCCGACTTTGTCAACCTATCCCCCAGCCCTGCACAACCTTCAGCGACATGGAACCGCACACCAGTCACCTCCAGGACCCCAGTTGCCGCTCGAGAGGCTCGACGTCGACTGAACTTCGACAACTTACACCCCCCCTCTAGCGATACAGCGAGGATCAGCAAGGTTGAAGGCCTGGGTATGGATCTCGGCGGCGAGCTTGTCTCATGAAGGCAAGGCTACATCACCAGACAAACTACATGACGAACAATCCGCCCCTTCGGGTGGAACGATTGACGACTTCGAGATGATACTGAATACGTGTTCTGTACACAGCAAAAGTGCCGTTATATCTGCAGCCGATATTGGGTACGTGCATGCCGACAGAGCATGCTTTTCCCTCCTGTCCTTTCCCAAAGACGGCGTTGCATTTTTACTTTCTCTGGACCGTTTGGGTCGCCTTGGCAGCAACACTTGCATACACACTTACTGTTGTGGCCCAAGGATACTGCACATACTACTGGTGAGGGATACAATGGGCAGCTCTATTCGATGTTTCTTTTAACGTACGTCTCTATCCATGGTTCATGGCCTCGGCGGCACAAGCGAGCTAGCTCCACAGCAAGCGCTCTGTCCCACCCCTTTTTCTAGCATACCCCTCGTCCTGGTTATCATCTCGAATCAATGTACTCTAGCAGCACCTTTCGTAGCACATTGCATAGTGAGCGAGCAGGCGTGGTGCCTCCAAAGCATTGTCTAGGTGTTCGGTCAGTAGGACCGGACCGTACATGCAGCTTCCTCTCTCGGCTGCGGATCAAACAAGCGAATATACGCATGTTTATCACAGCATTATTAGCACACCTTGCATCTTACCAGAAACTTGTTTCCCCAAGTTTTGGCGTCAGCTGAATGGGCAGAGAAGGATGCAGCGGTAGACGATGGTGGTTGGGTGTGTAGAACACGGAGAGCGAATCGTGCCGATAGATGGCACATTTGGCTCATCAAAGCACCAGTCTGCCCACCCCGCGTGAGGAGACATCCTCCACAAGCAACGCAAACGCAGACGCAAAATGCGAACCTGATCCTCGCCGCTATGCACGAATGTATTACGCGCACATGTGAAATGGCCGAGTAAATAGATGGATATCCACTGACGATAACCGAGCCGAAAGACTTGTAATTTCAGCCGTACCATAAACCGTGTCCTAATCGTACCACAGACAGACAGACGAGACGGACCCTTCCTCACCAACATATTGTATTATATGCCCCCATGCCAATCTTCCCACGCCCTCTCACCACCAACAGTCCCCCCCCCAAAAAAAGACAAAATAGTCACAGCCGAACCTGCGTGCCTGCGTGCCTACGTGCTGGAAAGAGGAGTCATAGAAAGCCCTACGCCCCTCACCTATGCATCATGGCAGCCTCCCTCCAGCGAATAGGATGTCCCAAGTCCCCTCTCCGAGACGCGCCCGGACGCGCCAACGTCAGCGATTCTGCGGCTTTCGTGTCATGTTCGCGCCGGCTGGGGGTCGCTTGAGTGGTTGCTGTGGTGCTGGATCCGAGGGTCGGGATGGCTACATGCGTTGTTACGGGGATGATGGGGGGTGGGTGAGGTAAGCTGTTTTGTTACGGGAGGAGGAGGGGGGCACGGGGGGCTTGGGATACTTGTATTGTATTGTATTGTATAGTATTGTATTGTATTGTATCTGTATTGTATTGTGTTGGACATTGATTGATTTGATGTACGGATACAAGGCTGTGTACGGAGTACTCCGTATCTACTAGTTATGTGACAGGCATGGATATCCATCACGTGTGGGAGATGAGCTTATTGTTGTTTCGGGTTTGGTTTGGTTGGGGGGAGCACGGAGGCTGGGCTGGTTGGCATGTTGGCATGTTGGCATGTTGGCATGTTGGCATGTTGGCACTGATAACGAGGTGGCTGGAGGCTACTATGGTGGATTGGGCTAGATGGACGTGGAGATGAATTGGATTGTGTATCCGTATTATTGTACTTTTGCTAGCTAAAGTGTTGCATCTATGGGAGATTTGATAGTAGGGGGGGGGGGTTGTTTCGCTTCAGGTGTCGGTTGCGCTGGTGGTTCGGGTGTAACTACGCACGCTACGGAGTCGTCGGTGGATATTTGTTTATGGAGTACTGTATGTGGATTCGTCGTCTTGTTGTCCATGCTCTCGAAAACAGATAGATAGATCGATGCTATCTAGTGGAGTTGATGCGGGATATGTACAGCATGGCAAAAGTAATCATGGCAATTCTGTCTTCCTGGTCTTGTTTGGTGTTTGGTCCCCCTTTTTTTCCTTCTTTGCGGACTGGGATGTTTCGGCAGACGCAAAGGAGCGGTTCAAGTGCCAGTGCGTCTCGGAATGTCTCGTGGAGAGGGGGTGCAGAGGGATATCGCCGTACGGATAGATACCAGTATACCGAGTAGATGTACATGTTACGCCTCTCGGAAATGTCACATTGAATGATGAACTGAGCTAAAGCAGGTGATAGACGGGTATATTGCACTTTCTTATTCATGTGACTACATTGTGGCTTCGGCACTATATCCTCTCTTGGTACGTGATTCCGTACTTTTGCATCTTGATATATAGGCAACGGTCGCTGCTACCTGCAGAAGATCCCACCTTACATCTGCCATATCGTATATCCATCCTGGACTATCGTTTGCCGTATCATCGTAGCATGTATCCGCCTACCCGTGCATTATGCCCCCCACTGCAAATATCGGTATATCTGAAGAAACAAACCATCAGATCGATCCATGGAAAGACAAACGCCGGGATACGCCGATCAAGTCGCGATGGAAAAGAAGAGCGCCTGTTGCTCTCGTGGGGTCGAAGGAACACGGAATTAATTACACATAGAAAGAAGTTCGAAATATAAGTTATAGATGGCGGAGGAAAGAAGAGAAAAGGTGAGACCTCGAGCGCCAGTTTCACCGTTAGCCGTACTGGTTCTGGTTGACCTTGCTCGCTATGATCATCATCCAGACCAGGAATACAGTTCCTATTATCCAAAAGGCAAAGGCAGCTTGCCATTGCTGACCTGCTTCCCCATCAGCCTCGCGTTACTCATTCGTTCTCGTAGTTCCTGGGCATGTATGTACAAAGTTGAAGTGGAGGTAACTTACATATGCTATTCTGCTGCAACCAAGCCAATGTATTCACATTTGGGCCTATGAACCGATTCCCGCCGACATAGCGATTGCACTGGTTGTTTACATTGGGCCCCGAAAAGAGTTGCAATCCGGTTCCTACTATGCCAGTAACGAACAGAACAAGCAGGATGAAGGAGAAGAGCAGCATGATACCGGGCAAGAGACGGCGTTGTGCGATAAGGAGCAGCATGAAGAGGACAAGGGTTATGGCGATGGCGCCGACGGTGACACTGTAGGGGAATATCCTGTTGCACCATCATGAGCGTGGTGTTGGCCAAAAGCGAAAGATGGGATGCAGACTCACCACGGCACACCAAGTCTCATCTGGTTCTGAATCACCATGAACTGCGCATTAATGCCCAGTATCGTGCCCGCAGCTGCGAGCATAACGATGGTCCATACATTGAGTTGGACGTCCGGCCAGTAGTACTTTTCGCGGACTACAACCGCAGAGCCTACAACTGTACGCGCCATATTATCTCCGTCTCCGTTTTCCACTTGCACTTCCACTCCCTATCTTCACAACGCAATGCTCCTACAGATACGCTGTGGAGCGATTTGCTTTGCGCTTCTCAGCGCCGCGTTGTTTGGCCCACAAACAATGACGTTTCGTATCGAAGCGCTGCGTGAGAATAGCGGGCCGCGGGATCGCAGTGGAGCTACAGTGACCCCGGACGTGCCGGACGTCTCGGAGGTGCGGTTGCACAGATTAACGTGGGGAATGATGCAAGGGGAGTTGCGAGCCGGATGCGAATGTGCAGTGTGTAGGCAGGTTTGTATGATTTCGCCGTCAGTAGAGGGGCGAGAGCGTTGAGGGTGGTGGTACGGAGTAGTGGTGATGGCGATGGCGATGGCGATGGCGACTGTTGCTTGTTTATCCCGGAAGGTCCGTGTTTTCGTCCCGAACTACTCCCCAGCCTCTCCCTGCCACCTTCAAGGTTGTCTTCAACATCTCATTAGTTACTTGGAAATTACGGAGTATACCATTTCGACCAAACTCAATTCTGCTGAAACCCAACCGCCATGTTCCGTACTGAGTACTTCGTACGTTTGGAGATTATGTTGACAGGATCGAAGCCTGATTAAGCATTACTGTGGGCCTATCCTATGAACCCTTGTCTACCCGACTACATCTACATACGCTTGGATGGAGTTTGGCCTTGCGACTGATTGAAGAGAAAGCTCACTGAGCCGAAAGAAGAGAAACGTCGCTCATACACTGCCTATACACATATAGACAGGCAACCCCCACCATCTACTTCCTCGACTTGAGAACCTTCGTAATTGCATGCCTGATCGTAGTACCCGCCTTCTCCGTCTCTTTCTTCGTCAACCCCGAAGTAACACACACCTTGAGCGCGGGCGTAGGCAGCCATCCCGCTTCCCGAGGGTTCACACCTAGGCCGAGGGGGTATGATTTCAGCCGTGTGATGAGCACGCCGTTGGCGAGACACTGTTCGTCAAGTCAGTTTCGCTCTTGTCAGAACGGTTGGAAAGGAGAGCGTGGGCTTGCCTCGTCAATGATATCCTGCAGAACCTGATTCTGATCCTGCACGCTCAATCCTTTGCTCGCCACAACTTCTTCTTTCAATATCAAGATCAAGATCGGGTTGTTAGCCGCACTGGTACACCTCACCCAGTCACTCCTCGGGTCCAACTGCGACCGCATCGCCTTCACGTTGTCTCTCAGTCCAGTGAGAATCTCCGGCTGTTCCTGCAACAGCGCAATCGTCTCGCTCGCAGTGGTCGCAAGCATCGCAGGTAGGGCGGCAGAATACGTGTAGGATGCCGACGAGATACGCTGGTGTTCTACAACCTCGGAGCTGGCGGCACAGAATCCTCCTGCCGCGGAGAGGGGGCCCGAAAGACTGCCGATGATCATGTCTACTTCAGTTGCATCGACGTTTTGCGCTTCCGTAAGGCCGCGCCCAGTGCGACCGAGTACGCCATACGACCAGGTTTCGTCGAGAATAAGGCGGAACTTGTACTTGAGCTTCAACTCAATCTGGGTCCATCGTTAACACATTGTCACACTTGCAACTTTACCCGCATGCCACGGCACTCACAAGCTTGGGCAGATCGGACACATCCCCAATATTCTCAAACATGCCTTCCGTAATGATAAACCGCCTGGTCAATGGTTTTTTGGCCTGCTCCTTCGTGACCTTCTTGAGCACATTCTCCAAATCCTCCATATCCCCATGTTCATACCATTTGATTGTACTCCTGCTAATCTGAATGCCCTTTCTGACCGAGAAATTCACCGCTTTATCCGCAACAATGATGTCCCCTCGTTTGCAGAAGGACGGGATAACACTGCTGATTGTGGAGAAGGATTGCGCGTAAATGATGCATGCAGAGGTACCGAGGTGTGCAGCGACGTCGTATTCGGTCTTGATGTGCACGTCTTGGTTGCCGTAGAAGCCTGGGGGTCCGCAGGGGCCGACGCCGTAGGTGCGGAGTGTGGTGATGGCTTTTTCTTTGAGCGTCTCGTTGGACGAGAAATTGTAGAAATTGTACGAGGCGAGGTTGGTCACGACACGGCCGTTGGTGAGCTTGGATTTCGGCCCTGTTGGTCTGCATGCCCTGTCAGCTGTTGTACTAGCAAACTACCTCTCCCACAGTGATGCTCGGAAACAGACACATACCCCACAATCACAGGCCTCTTCTCCGCCTCCAGCGCTTCGAACTGGCTCGGCGCTGCAACAAGTGGTTCGGGCGTCCATTCGTCGACCAATTCGTCGATCTCCTGAATCCATGTTAACCCCCGTCCACCACAACCCCCCTTATATCCCTCCTAACTTACCTCCTCCCTTAATCCAATCTTGGTGGTCTGCGAATAGCTCGTGGCTAGCATGTACCGCACCGCGAATAGAAATAAAAACAGCTCAATCGCGCTGCGTACGGGGTCGTTCTGGTAGCTGCTCTTGATGTAGCGCAGGATGATGGCGGAACCAGGCATTTTGTGGAATTGAGCATTGACGTCGGCGACCAAGTGTGCAAGCGTTGCTTGGGCGTCTGAGAGATCCATCACTGTATTTTCGTAAGTGTAAACAGATCGGAGGAAGTGCGGGTGTGGTCAAAGGTGTGTGATCGTCCAAGATATGAAGTTGCAGGGTGAACGCCTGCCAGATCATTTCGGAAGAGCGCGTCGCACGGCCACACAGTTTCACCACCTCACGTGTCTTTTAACTCTGCGTACGTGTCGCTGAACCAGGCCTGGCAGATGCAATGTAATAAGCAAGCTGGCTGCTCGTGAAGAAAAAAATAAACGCAAATAGGCTCAAGGCGATGAATAGATGAATCGACCCATTAAGATCCATGTATTTATTCGAATGCAAAAACCACTATCTAACATATTCGCCAGCAATCGCCCGAATCCACCATATTCCATTCCGAAAAAGAAGTAAAGAAAAAAAGGAAACCTTTGTGTTGATCGTGGTATAGGCAGCTGCCTCCTGGTGAAAGCGTTGTGAAAGAGGGTAAGCAAGAGAGAAATGGAAGAGGTCTAAAGTCCATCCCATCCACAACACCTACTTCCAGAAACGGCACAGGCGAGAATGATGCTCCCCTTGACGAGTCACCGCGTCAGAATATTACAGTCATTAAACTGAGACGAGCCTATCTCTCCATGCATGCTGTCCTTCATCGATTGTGCGCCGTGTTGTACAATGCAAAAGTTGTGTACCAAAATCAACCCCATTCCTTTCGTCAGACATCTCCCTTTAATAAGCTACCAACATGCGTCGTAGCATACGCGCGGCATCAGTCGCCGAGGGGGATGCGGCTCCCGTCGACTCAGCTGGCTGATCGCCACCTGGACCAGGACAGGTCATGTTGTTGACGCATGTGCCTGTAACAACCGCCTTCGTGTCATTGTTGTTAAACCCGGCAGGCTGAATAAGCTGCATATTGAAGCTATTAAATTGTTTGCTGAGATTCTCGGTGACTGACTTCATGAAGGACATCTTGCCAACCACGATGGGGCCGGCGATCAAGGCGACGAAGATAACAAGAAGGACGAAATAGAGGATGGCGAATCGGACGACACGACGCCTACGTAGTTTGGTCTGCTTCAATGAGTAGATAGGGGGTCGAATTTGGCGACTATACTTTGTTAGATAAGACGAAGAGAGAGATGGCTTATTGTACGTACCTGGGTCGAAGCCAGAAGAGCATCACCGAGTGAAACTTGTCGGCGTATGGCACCAGCAACATCGGAAGCATGAAAAAGAGAAGCATATGCCCCAAGATAAAGTCGGCCGCGAACATGCCCAGCTCGCAAATTTTGCAGAGAAACTCACGGCCGGGCTGGGAAATCGTATGCCAACCCATTGTGTACCACTTGCCAGTCCACCACGCGATGTTGGAAGTGTCGCCCTTGAATTCACGAGTCAAAGCCAAGGAAATGATCAGCTTGAAGAAGAATCGCTGCAAGGCAGTCACAGCGATCATTCCAGCCAAGGCCTTCGCGAAACTGAAGTCTTCCAAGACCATCATGACCACAAAGAAGAGAAGAAGCATGATGACGGCCACAGCATGAGCAATGGCTGCCAACACAGCACCAAACTTCTTGCAACACATGTTGAGAAGAGGGCCAGCGCAACAAGCTAAAGCGAAAAGTCCTGCAAGGAGGCCCGCGTTGACACCGATGGGACCAAAAGCAATGATGAGAACACGCATCAGCGAAGCAGTGACGATAGGTTCTTTGCCATCATTGTTCGCCGGTGTGACTCCAGTTTGCGCGTTGATGAACAAGTACGGAATCAGAGTAAGGGCAACCAGGACAAGAGGACCTAAGATCTCAGAGAAGAAGATGTTGCCAATGCGAGCACGTGGGACATCGCCAGAGAGCTTAGAAGATGGGTCTCCAAGGACCTTGCGCTTGAAACCGGTCAGACGGGTACGGGAAAGACGGCAGTATCCGATCCAAGAGGCACTGTGGGAACGGGTATTTCCCCGGGAGAGCCATCGCAAGTATTCTCGATAGTCGATGAAGAAATCATCCCAAGAGAATTGGTGAGGGTTGAAGAAGAATGGGCAGAGACACAACGACATCAGGGATGCCCAAAAGTAAATCAGCCATGGGCCCCACACAGTCAATGTACCAAAGAGAAGCATCATCAATGAACGGGCTCCAATGTAGATCGACGGACCGGCAAATCGAGCGTAGAGAATGCCGAAAGGTATGCGCGCTGTGGCGAAGCCACGCCCAGTACCGATATAGCGAGCACCACCGAAAGACAAGTTTGTCGTAAGGGCATTGGCATAGATTTGACACACGAAGACCTCGAAGAACGGTGATCCTGACGAGAAATGCTTGCCCAGACGAGTGGCTGCGCGCCAGAAACCACGTTCGGTCAACTCCTGAACCACTAAAGGAACGAAGGCGATGAAGAAGACAATGAAGATGGAGACGATGCAACGCGCCACCCAATCAAAGACAGGAACCAGATTTGCACAGCCGTTGGGCCACTGTGGATCTGTTATGGGCGTGTTCTTGTTGTATCGACAGATGATGGTCTCGTGTGCAAGGGAACCCAGGTTGAGCAGGACGAGCATGAAACACTGTACGGACAACATGATGAACATGTTGTTGACGTGGAAACCGGGATGGGCGTAGTAGAAGGACAAAAAGCGGTCAAGGGGTAGCTGAGTGCCTAGGTAGTAGTACTCTCGGGAGAGCATCTGTTCGCCCATACCAGTACCAATTTTGGTGGTGAAGTTGAGAATGGAACCAAAACCGAGATCACGACCCTTGCCACACTGGTAGTATTCGCAATGTTTTATCCTGCCACCACGAAGAAGAGCGTTCATACCGGCGTAGATATCTTCGTTGAGATGCAGGCCCTTCTGCGCCTTGGAGACGCCCCCGCGAGTGGTCATGAAGATGCCATTGAGGAAATCAGGGTGACCATAATGAAGCTTGCCACCGATCTGAGCCAACGTACGAGCAAACATGGTACCGAATGTCTGTTCCTTTCCTGCTGCGACGTCACCGAGCATGCCAATATTCTCAGAAAAGATGTATTCACGTGCGCCGAGAATCGCAACAGGGTTGAACTTGGCGTTGGGAAGACCGGGCGTGTATGGCGAGACATTGTCGGTACTCATCTCTTCAAACTCGGCCAGGACACTCCGAATCTTCAGGCATTCTTCGAGATAGTTGTCTTGGTTGGCGTCGATAAGCTGGATGTACTCTCCACGGTAGAAGATAATGCAGTGGTTCTGGTTGTCAGATTTGCCGTCGCCAAGGATAGGGTTACCAGAAAGCTGCACGCGGAACTTGGGTCTACGCATGCCATTGTCCATGATCTCAGAATGACCGTCGATGAGAGCAGAGTAGATACGGGGTTCCTCGCCTTCAGTAGCGGGCGGCTCCTCGTCGAGATAGGCTATCTGAAGATCCGGATAAGCGCGGAGCAGGAACTCGGTATTCTCACGCTCTTCCTTGGAGAACTTCGCATATCGCTGCATAGAAACGCAAATCTTGTACTTGCGTCGCGCCATACGTTCCAACTCGCGCTCGAGCTTATCAGAGTTACCACCAAACATCTGGACGACTTCAGGATTCTCGACGCGGTAAAGAAGTTTGATGGCTCGACTGTAGTTCATAAACCCAGAAATGGTACGGTACAATGTCTGAGAGCGGAGGGAGGCCCAGATACGGGTACGAAGAGTATACTCGGGAGCAGCAGACTTGAAACCGATGCAGTAGAAAGGGAGGTCGTCAATTTTGCTCTTGGCGGTGTCTTTTTCAGATTTTTCGGAGTCGCCATTGAATTGAGACGTTTCGTCAGCGAGGATCTTGGTGTCCTTAACGAAGCAGTCCCACTCGTGTGGATGAAGCTGCTTGAGGTATTCCAATAGTGTGACACGGGAATACGGTTCGTCCTCACGGATAATCTCTCGAAGGGACAGTAGAATCTTCTCGCTGTAGTGAGGAATCATGACCGTAAATGTGGGCATATTATCGACAGGCAGAGGCTCAGGAATAGGCGTCGAGAGGGACTGAGCGAAGAAAGAAATACGACGCTCGGCTTCACTCTGAGCAGGAAAGAATTCAGTCTTGAAAGAATGATCTTCCTGGGAGACGAAGAAGGTAGGAGCCCGGAGGGTGCGCTTGCCTTCTTGCTCCGATGGTACCTGATGGTAGAGAAGCTTCTGAACGTGATCAATCGCAAGGAGATGCTCGCGGTACATGGAGATGACAATGGCGTTCCAGATTTGGGATATAAGTACCTTCGGCTTGTACTTGATCTCCATGTCAGTGGTGGCCAAGACCTTGGAATAGATACGCTTTGGCAGGCGAGAGAAGATGTTTCGCCAGGGGGTCCAGATGGAGATACCAAGATAAAAGGATCTTGAAAAGGAGAACAACATGTTCAAGATGATGTACCAGAGGTAGGTGTCCAGGAAGAAAAGAATGAGATCCGTGAAGTACATCAAACCGAGGAGGATGATTGGCTGGTGTGGGCATATCATCGTCTTGAGTATCGAGTCTCCGACACATACTGGCTTCCTCATGGAAATGAGAATTCGGATGGGATCCTTGATAGAGAGTGTCAAGAAAAAGTAAGACTCTGTCATCTTCGCTGTGAAGACGAGCACCCAGAGGCCATACGACATCCACATCTCATTGCCGGCAAGGCGTGGATAGCTAGCCGTGAACGTCTGGCTAGCCACATATTGGCGGGAGTTGCGTGTCAAGTAACTTCCGAAGAGACCGCCCAATGGCATGATTGAGAAAAACACGAAAGTGACCAATGCGATGATGAACTGGACTATTCCGAGGATCTTGGGGATCAACTCGCTCTGGTCCTTGGCAATGCCAAAGATGTAAACGGAGGGTCCAGCATTCACAACAAAGACGAGGAGGAGGAAGAGCAGTTTCTTGGTCAAGTGCTGAGCACCGGCCCATTTACGAGGGACATAGGCCCATTCAGCAATGGTGGCAAAAACCTGGATGAACGAAGCGAGAGCACCACCAAGAGCAACGGCAGATAGTGTGGCAGCCGCGGGCGGTTGCTGGTCGAGCTGTTGCTGGTAGTCTTTGGTGTATACAGGTTTCGAGTTGTAAGCCGTGTACATCCAGAAAGTCGTAAGATGAATGACCCAGATGCGGTTGAAGTTGACAACCATGTGGAACCATGATCGGCGCTCGTAGTACGTCTTGAAGAAGACCTTCTTCCACACCACGTCCTTGAGTTTTGCATATCGCTCGGCTGGAGGCAAATCGACCAGGCGGCTTTTATCCTCCATCACGATGCGCTCCAAGCCCTCAGGGTACCAGAATAGCTGGTTGATGTCATCATAACCGATAATTGACGAATGATCTCGTTCGCGGCGGACGTATTTGCCGTCATGGATCTCGTAGCCTTGATCTCGGCAGAATTGGTAGAGAGGAGTGATGACTTGGTTCAAGTAGGTAAACTCTTCGAGCGGTTCACTCGGCGCTTGGCCAGCAGGAGAGTTCAGCCAGTCATCGGCGCACTTGAAGATGAAGCAGAGCAATTCAGGCATGAAACGAACCTGATTTGCCTCACCCCAGCAGAGGAGGTAAAGAGCCAGCTGTCGCACTCGGTCTTGCTGCGACATTCGGTTCATACGGGTCTTCCAGCGATATTCGGCAGCTTCCAGGCTGTTGTCGCCTTCATATGCGTCGAGGGTTTCCTCCTCGTTACCGCCATCGCCAGCCTTCTTCTTCGCGGCCTTGCGAGCTTTACGGGTTCTCCGGCTAGCTTTGCCGAGTTTCATGTTTGAAAACCCAACAGCATCATCCAAGTCCAGGTGCGCGGCGAAGTACCAGCGGCGATAGTTGGCATTCTCACCACCAACATAGTCGGCATGCAGGGAGAGGAGAGCCTGGTTGGGGGCCATGCGCGAGGCTCGCGAATCGAGGAGTGTCATGAAGTGGTCATACATGTTCCTCATGCTATCCCTTTGGAAGCCAAACTTGGCGGTTAGCTCCAAAAAGATGTCTTCAATCTCCTCCTTGGTGCAGGGAATCTGAGCCTCGGATGTCCACGCGGGATAGGGTTCTCGTGAGCGTTGTCCAGCGGGAAGAGCGTTTGTGTAGTCCATGCCGTAAATGGGTGTCGAGGCACCGGAAGAGCGATTGCCTCCATACGAGACCTGGGAAGAAGGCGGGCGATATCCCCGACCCATTCCATCACCATAGCTGTTGTAGCGTTCGTCACCGCGACCGTAGTAGTCCATGTCGGTGGCACGAGCCATGTCGGAGCGCATAGTAAAGTCACTGAAGGTTTCCGAGTCTTCTTCAGAATCGTGGCCACGGCGTCTCGGCCTTCTGCACACACGTTAGTATGCCATTCTCGCGGATTTTGAGCCCAAACATGTAGAAAACGAATGCATACCCATCCTGGTAACCGCCTTGAGCTCCGCCTTGGTCGTAGTATTGATCGTTGTAATACTCATCTTGGTAGCCCTGCTGGCCTCGGTCGTCATAGTAACCGTTTTGTTGATACTGGCCCTGCTGGCCATCGTAATAGGCGCTGCGAGCCGTCAGTATTGGCTACAGCGGCAAAGACAGGATAGCACTCACGATCCGTCATAGTAGGCATCACCCTGCTGGTCGGCGTAGCCACCACGCTGGTCGTCCTGGTAATGGCCATAGCCGTCGTCTTGATAGTATGCGTCCTGCCCTTGGCCGTGGGCTTGGCCCTGAGGACCGTAGCCATCGTCGTAGTGGCCCTGGGCAGGGTGCGGCTGCGGCTGTCCAGACATTCTGAGCAGCAATTAGGGTGTGGTGTAGAAGCTGTTGCGGGCTGTCAGTACAGATTCGGGAAACGCACAGCGCAGGGATGCGGTTGAAACTACCGCGGTCGGATGTAGCGCACCTCAAACAATGGGCATTAGGAACAAGCGGTATGGACCAATGGTGGTGGGTGGGCGTCGGTATTAAAGTAGGTTTAAGGTAGAGGGATGCTGCGGATAGCAGGCTGATAGCTGGCGGGGTTGTGGTGAGCTGGGAGGGGGGGAGGCGAACGAGTGTGGTGTTGACGCGAGGAATTCGACGGGTCTCGCGGGGACAACAGCGATGTTTACGGGCTGGTGTAGCGGCGGGCGACTTGCAAACGGCGCTACTCGTGCTTGCAGGCCCGCAGACGTCGACGAGTGCAAAGGTACGCGGCAACGGGGGGAAGGCTGAGTGCAGGCAGTGAGAGAGCAGGTGGAAGTAAGTGCTAGGGCGTGCGGTTGCTTTGCCAACTGGTGACGGGCGCGGTGGCTTCGATTGGGCCCCTTTTGGCGGCTCTCCGACAGGCGGCGGGCGGCGGATGGCGACTGCGGGCACCTTCCTACACGCACAGAGACAAACGACAGACAGAAAGAAAGAAAAGACGATGGAAACAGTCACGCTCAAAGGACGAACGGGGGGGGAGGACGGCGGGAGTGAGCGACTAAGAGTGGGAAAAGAATGTCCTCGGCGACGGGGCACGGCCAACTTTAACGGGGGGCGCTGGTCGATGGTCTGCTCAGGGGGATTTGCCCGTCGCCAAGGCCTCAGCAGCCATCCCAGCCAGGTACATGGAGTGTATTCGCCGCTAGCACCCCCATCTCGACGGGAATCATGTTTCTACGTGAAGATGACGGCTCATGCAATTTGCATTGTCCGCCCCAGCACTCCTGCGTGTCCATGTACATATACATACATGCCATGTAGAGTTTCCGAGGTGCCAGAACGGGCTGCCTCTACCTTGGTACTCGTGTATACGCCGTGGTGCTGTCAATACTCGCTCGCTATTCAATACGTATTCACGTACGCAGTACTGCACTGAGCCATCTACGGGGTAATTTCTGTATGTACAATATGCCCCTGCCCACGTCGAGCTCGGCCACAATACATACGTAGATACACACATATGCCATAGAGGGATGGTGATGTTGTACATACATACATGTCGCCACGGATGCGCATGAGAAGCCAAATTTCGGATATCGTCGACGCTCTCTCCCCGCTCGCAGCCATCACCGTCCAGCCAGCATGCCCCCCCCTTGCGAAGAAGATCCGGTGCACCAGTGTACGATGGGCTGGGAGATGGCTAGAAAATGACACAGGGATGTCTGGGGAGCACGGGAGGTGCCCACATACGACGACGAGGCCAGCGGCGATCAAACCTGCCATCAGCGCCCGGCAAGCCCGGAAATCATTTGCCCCAGTGAGAGATTGGACGTGCCCGCTCCCTGCTACTCTGCCGGCCGCTGTCCGGGTTATCTATCGATAGGATCGAAGATGGCTTATCAAGTCGTGTGGTGGCGCCGCCGTCAACGGCCACTGTCGCAGAGACACAGGAGGAAGAGGCCCAGAGGGTTAGCAGCGATCAGTCCCAACAGGAGGGCGGCAGTGCACACAAGCAGTGACAGGCAGAGAGGCACTCACGCACTACAGGCTGTCGCGCCGTGCAACTTTCCCGGCCAATCGCCTCGCTGCCCTCTCTCAAATTGACTTGGACTGCGCCCCCCTGAGCGCTGCAGCTGCACACGCAGGCATCTGCTAGATTGGATACTTTTGTATGTATGTATGTATGTATGTAGCTAAAGAAAGAAAGTTGTCGCTGATGTGATGATGCGATGACGGAACAACAACAACCTGCTGCCCTGTTTCGACCTGCCGCCACGTTTGCACGTGCACTAGACACCACCACCACAACCACCACCACCACCAAGCCACCGGACCCTCCGCCTCCGGGCGACTTTTAAAGCGTGGAACCAAGTGCAAAGCAAAGGGCAAAGCCGCAACCTTACCGTGTAGACTACAATCTTACATACTATAGTACTCCGTAGCGATCAATACAATCCCGCCGGACCCATGGACGGACCATGTAGAAGCCCGATACCGATCTCTTGACATATGTAATTACTATCTATTACATCTCTCTTCCCAGCATGCCGCGCGGGTCAGCGTGTTTTCCTCCCACATCGTTTGTCGGATCCCCATATATACCAATCCGCCGCTCGGAATTGTAACGGCGCTGCAGTGTTCCCTATTTGCGCAGATACAACAAGCCGGTAATAGGTACGGAGTAGTGCTGCTGACTTTTATTCTCATCAACTTCCTCTTCACCATCACCACCACCGTACAATCCCCACCACTACACTACTACTTCTACCACCACCACCACCATCATTACCTTGTATCGTGGTCGGCACATAAGTCACCCCGACTGTACCCGCTGCTCGCGGCCCGTTCACGTCGCAGCTGTTCCGCTTCCTCCAGTCATCATGTGCTTTGCCAGGACATATCAAACGCGTCGTTTCGCCACTCCATCATGACTTAATTTAGCAGTCATTCGATTTCTCCTTCTTCAATCTACCACTCTAGACTGTGGGTCAGCTTGCACATCGTGATTAGTCTGCCGCGCGTACAATACGCTGGCCTGTACCTGCGTTAGCCTGCAGAATGCACAGCACATGGAAGACCATCGCGAATTGGAGTCCATGATGGATCCTACTATAGTATGCACCCAGTACATATCCGTACTCGTCTACTGTACGCACATAGGGAGAACAGCGTATTGTAGCATCTCTCTAGTGGACCCGCACCTCGTCGTCGGACTGGCAGCCATCCTAACGCGTTTCGGATTGCCCCCTGAATATTGAAGGCGAGACATTTTACCCTTCGCTCCTTGAACCCTCCAGTCAGTTCCAGACACTCCTTCTACGCAGGTTGTGTTTCCGTCTCTCTTCCAATTATTTCCGTCACTCTCTAGATAATAGGTTTAATTGCGCGCCTCATCTTTACTTACGCTCTTTGAGCACCGCTCTTTCCCAACAAACGCGACATTCTCAGGTTCCCAAGGCGTGCTGCGCCCAGAACATCCATCACCGTGCCGAGCTCGTCAAACCCGCACAAGCTCATCCAAGGCCTCCGGTGCTTCCGCTATTTCTTGTATTGTACTTTCTCTGGCAGGAATTACATATTCATAAAATAGCATCTTATCATCATGAAGTTCTCTGTAGCTGCTGCCGCGACGGCTCTCTATGCGACGTCCGCGCTCGCTGCCGATGTTGACCCTATCGTGATCAAGGGCAACAAATTCTTCTACAAGTCTAATGGCACACAATTGTATGTACTGCGCGCGTGCCACGACGTGAGAAGCTTAGCTGACCGGCGCCCAGCTTCATGAGAGGTGTGGCCTATCAGCAAGAGCTAGGTGCCATCTCGGGGAACGCAACGGGCAGTTCGCCCAGTAATAAGTACATCGACCCTCTCACAGACTCAGCCCTTTGCAAGCGCGACATTGAGTATCTGGCCAAGCTGCGAACCAACACCATTCGTGTCTATGCCTTGGACCCGACCCGCAACCACGATGAATGCATGTCGCAGCTCGCCGCTGCCGGCATCTACGTCGTGGCCGATCTATCGGAGCCCGTAACCTCCATCAACCGCGACGAACCACAGTGGAATGTGCCCCTCTACGAGCGATACACCAAGGTCATCGATGCCATGGCCAAGTACTCCAACACCCTAGGATTCTTCGCTGGCAACGAGGTCTCAAATGAAAAGAACAACACCATGGCCAGTGCCTACGTCAAGGCCGCCGTCCGCGACTCCAAGGCTTACATCAAGGCCAAAGGCTACCGCCCCATCGGTGTTGGCTATGCCACCAATGACGATGCTGCTATCCGTACTGATTTGGCCAGCTACTTCGATTGCGGCAGCCGCGAGGAAGCCATCGACTTCTGGGGCTACAACATTTACTCGTGGTGCGGCAAATCCTCCTTCAAGGATTCTGGCTTCGATGTTCGTACCAAAGAATTCGAGAAGTACGACGTGCCCGTCTTCTTCGCCGAGTACGGCTGCAACACGCCTCGCCCGCGTCTCTTTACCGAGGTGGGCGCGCTCTATGGCAACGACATGACTGGTGTCTGGTCGGGTGGCATCGTCTACATGTACTTTGAGGAGGCCAACAAATTCGGTATGCCCTTTCACCGCCAAACTATTGCAATGGGATCTAACAAGTACAGGTCTCGTCACCGTCAACGGAAACAAGGTTACAACCAACGACGATTTTGCCAACCTCTCTTCCGAAATCGCCAAGGCTACCCCCAGCGGTGTCAACATAAACTCATTCTCTCCTTCCAACACGAAGGCTGCTGCCTGCCCGTCCACCGGCACTGCATGGCAAGCTGCTGCTACCCCTCTGCCCCCGTCTGTCAACGCCAACCTGTGCTCGTGCATGTCGAACTCGATTGCCTGCGGTGTTGCGGACAATGTCGCTGAGAAAGATTATGGTACTCTCTTCGGCACCGTCTGTGGCGTCAGCAGCGGCAAGTACTGCACCGGTATCAATCGCAATCTTAGTTCTGGTGCTTACGGCTCATATGGCATGTGCAGCTCCAAGGACCAACTCAACCTCGTTATGAACGCTTACTACGAGGGTACCGGCAAGAGAGCCGATTCGTGCAGCTTCAAGGGCTCCGCAACTCTCAAGGCAAACGTTGCTTCTGCTACTGGCAACTGCGCTACGCTTCTGTCCCAAGCCGGCAAGGGAGGAACCGGCACTGTCGCCGCCGGTGTTGCTGGTGCTTCGTCCACTTCTGGGTCAAAGGCCGCTGCCTCTGACCTCTCTGTTTCCCATGTCCAGGTCGGCTTCTTTGGTATCGGCCTCTATTTAATTGGTGCCATTGCCTCAGGCTTTGCAATGATCCTGTTATAACCATTTGATTGTCATGAGTTAATGGGAGGGTGCTCGATGGATTGTATATGAGCTTTTGCATAGCACAGCATGGTGTGCGAACAAGCAAGCTTGGGACAAATCCTAGCTTGAAATTTGCTTATAGATATCACAACTGTGGTGTGTTTTGTGTGCGCGCCTTTTCTCTTTTGTCTCGGAGGCGTTTTAGTCTGCTCGCTATACACTCTTGAAGCCTATTTATTGTACATTGAATTGAATTGATTCATAGTGTTTGCTCTAGTCCATTGCCCCAATGCACTCCGTCGCTTCTACATGATCGTTTTACGATGCCTGTTTTTTCTCGCACGAGGTGGTGTGGCACTGCGCTGCGCCTCACGGACTTGCATCGTGGGATTCCATTCGGGGCTTACCTACCGAGTACATACAGGTGCTGACGCCGCCTCGATCCCACATGACTGAGTGGGGCGTGCATCCGATGTGTTGTAGTAATAAGCTAGGTTCCTTTCCGAGTAAATAATTAGAGCGTCTAGACCGATGGGGATGGGGGAGGGCAGTGTCGCGGTCGGTGGCCGGAGACGTAAGATGCAGGTTCGTATGGCTTGGATAGCTGGGAGTAACTACTGTCAACTTGTAAGTGTAAAGATGGGGTGGGTAGATGACGACGTGTGAGACAGGTGGGGCGAGACGCGGGGGAGAGAGCATGTATGTATGTATGTAATTGCATTATTAACTGGGTCTTTTGTGGATGGTGATGATGTGTACTCCGTACATGGGTAGGGCGTATATATGCAAGACACAAGTTAGATAGCATAGATATGTATAAGACTAATCAGCGGGGTTTTTTTTGGCCTTTCTGTGGGATGGAATGGGATGGGATAGTCGCGTGGTATACGACGATGAAGCTGATCCCAATCACTCGAAACAATGCCTTGATTGATTCGGACTTTACTATGTATGGAGTATTATTGTACATCTTCTTGTCACCACAAGTACTATTCTTAATGCCGCGGTTTTGTGGCACGAAGCGTCCATGGCTTATCTACTTTGGGATGTCATGTAACACTAGACTGTAGCAATGCATGTTCTGTAACGCATCTCGTCTAGCATGTTCGTTGATGTATTGGTCGTTCACGTGCTGGGCAGCTGAGTTCTGTGTTTGGAACTATACGCTCGTACCGCCGCGTGTAGGCAACCGCGTGGCAACGAAGGAAATCCCCTACAATACTCTGGCATGTGTTTGGCGCTGGTGTTGGGCTTTTATAATTGACTCTTTCACATCCTGGGCTTTGAATGCTTATCCTGGTAGGTGATCTTCACCCTTCCACTCAGCCTCGTTCATAGCAAGTATAAATAGATGTATGTCTATTACGTTTTCACCGCCCATGCCTTCTTTTAGACTCGTTTTGTGCTCTTTGGACTCGTCGCTGAGGAAGGGTTATCCTACAACTCCCCCCCTTAGCAGATGAGCGATGCACAAACGTATGCAATGTTGCTCGCTGAACGTATAACTAGTTATATGGCTGGATTAATCATAGCTATATGAAAACGCTAACGCCGATCGATTTCCTAGTGACAGTGATGAAGACGGTAAACGTTATGAAACAATGTAGTGGCGAAAAAGATAACCACAAGGCCAATGGACAATATATATTATGTAGAGGTGGGGTAAAGAGAGCGGAGAGGTTTGCTACTTCGATCTCCACAAGAGATGCAGACTAACCTGGAGGCTTTAAGCAGCCGAATGGAGAAATCAAAGACGTAACCATGGCTGTAATGGATTGCAGACAGTACATATGAATTGTATATGGGAGGCAAAAGACGAGGACTGCAAGGTCTGCGTCAACCGAACGTAGGCGGAATCATGATCGCGGCTTCTATCCGCGGCCGCTTAACGGTGGTGCCGACTTTAACCGTATTTGGCGTTGCTCAATCGAGCATCTATCACCTGAACATCTACCACTGGTGGCTCTCCATCTCCTCGAGTACCTTTTGTATTCACGAACAACTGCCGACTTCGGATTCCCGTCATGTCGAAAGCTGAAGGCGCTCCTGCTCACGGGGCCGTGGCTCACTTGCTTCCTCAGACGTATCAACGCCTCGTCTCCCAATGGCTCGAGGAAGACACTCCGAGCTTCGACTACGGTGGCTTTGTAGTTGGAGAGGAGGTCTCAGAAGCTAAACTGCTTGGAAAGAGCGAGGTCAGCATAGTGACACCGTTAGAGGCGAATATAGTACTGATTCATGTTTTAGGGTATAGTGGCGGGGGTGCCATTCTTCAATGAGGTTTTCCGTCAACTGGACTGCACGTGAGTGACCAGACTCGAATACAACTGAGTAAATGTTTGACTGTAGATAGCGTCGAATGGCACATCAAAGAAGGTGACGCATTCCAGCCCATTACGCACTGCGCCACCGTCCGAGGACCCGTTCGTAAACTTCTCCTCGGCGAACGCGTTGCCCTCAACACCCTAGCACGATGTTCTGGTATCGCTACCAAATCCCACCGTCTGCTCCAGCTTCTCCGGAAAGCAGGTTACCCCAACATTCTTGCCGGCACACGCAAGACGACGCCTGGCTTTCGACTTGTGGAGAAATATGGTATGCTGGTTGGTGGTGTAGATGCACACCGAGTCGATTTATCCGCAATGACCATGCTCAAAGATAACCACATTGTTGCTGCTGGGAGTATCACCAATGCTGTCCGAGCAGCCAAATCAGCCGGTGGCTTCGCTATCAAAGTGGAGGTCGAGTGCCAGAGCTTTGAAGAAGCTGACGAAGCTATTGCTGCTGGGGCAGACATCGTCATGCTGGATAACTTTACCCCAGATAACGTCAAAATTGCAGCTGCGCAACTCAAGGATAAGTGGGGAAGGGGGTCTGGAGACCGCAAAGCTTTCTTGGTTGAGGTTAGTGGGGGGTTGACGGAGGACAATGTGGAACCCTATGTTTGCGGAGACATCGACATTGTGAGCACGAGTAGCATTCACCAAGGCGTCAAGCATGTCGATTTCTCGTTGAAGATCGTGCCAAAGGGGAAGGGCATTAAGGAGGCTAGTGAAAGCCTTGAAGTGTGATGGTAAAAATTACAGGATTCCCCTCAATTTAAGAAAGAAAGCTCTACATTTCGATCATATCATCTTTTTTTCTCGGCATGACCGATACTTTCAAGGCGGCAACAAAAAAACTATGACACATACTTCCCTCGAGCAAAAAGATGTTGCTACGGATGAGGTTCGAACTCATGCGGGTTGCCCCAGTAGAGATTTGTGACTTAAATCTACCGCCTTAGACCACTCGGCCACCGTAGCTTTATAAATTGAGATAATACTCAAAATTTCGACCTTAGATGATTCATACCTTGGTGGTCTGAGTCCAGGCAGTTGAGGAATGGCGTGCATCTGGGCTCTTGGTGGAGTTAAGTGCGGGGAACATGCAGCGAACCGAACCCACTAGAGAGCTATACACTTTCGTACGTCACACGTACTCGTCATTAATGCACACAAGACTCTACGCGATTAGAAAGGTCATGATATTGCTTTAGAACAGATGAGCGACGATGGCTTTTTTCGCCAAGGAGAATGAAGTAGCACAGTAGTTACTAGCGCGGCGGAATCAGCGCATGTTCATTTACTGTTCAGCTTCTGGTCATCTTAATCAAATCTGAATCTTTTCAGATACGTCTTCAAATCACAAACCAAGTTGTGTTGGGTTTTCAGAACCTGTTTGGTACTTCCGCTGCGATGGATTCTGCAAATCCGAGACCCATTAACCGCGCTGCCCTTGCATGCATACAGTGCCGTAGCCGACACGTGAAATGTGATGCCACACAGCCAGCGTGCATTCGTTGCGAACAAGACGGAAAAGAGTGTACTTTCCAAAAATCACGAAGAGGGGGGCTTGACAAAGCGGCTTTGGCACGACGGAAGCTAAAGTTGCAGCAACAAGCTACTGAACAGAAACAACAATCTCAGACTAACATCAATCAACATATATCTCCAAGGACTCCATTTGATAACAATCGAAATGATACCCTTGATCACTTCACGCCCGAAGTGGATCTGGATTTCGTCCATTATATGGCAGCCGATCCTATCGTTTCAACCAATATGACCTTCCATAGGAGTAGCGATCGACTCTTGGACATATACTATGAGGATTTTTGGAATGCATTCCCATTCACTCTTCCCCAGCAATACTTTAATCAAAGAAGGTTGATAGGGCGAAATGATACAGAAAATGTATTACTTGTTGCACAATGGATTGGGTCCATCTACGCCCCATGGTCGTCGACAGATCTATTTTACGAAGCAGCATCCAAGGCACTCAATAAACCAGCGCTACCCAGAGATCCATGGACAGTCCAAGCACTCATGCTTTTGGCAATCGCCGAATATCACTACGACATGAGACTCGAGTCGCGTAAAACAATAGAACGAGCCGTTGTGCTAGCAATGGAGTTGCAAATGAATACGAAAGAGTTTGCCAGAGCTTATGGTGAGGGCAATGCGATCTTGGAGGAGTCATGGAGGAGAACTTATATGTTCTTGGCTCTAACAGATCAACATCTCGCTGTTGTCGCCAATGTCGCATACTTTCCACTCCGAGATGTTCCAAATCTTGTCGATCTCCCATGCGATGACGAGTGCTATATTACAGGGGTGAGTTCTATGTTACTGGTTCGCAGTAGATATGTAGCCATTAACGTCTACAAGCAAGTTCCTCCAGCAACAACATGGGGAGAATACAACACACGTGAATTCGCAGACATCGAGATCATATACTCTTCAATAGTGTATCTGCTTGACATTTCAAATGTCGTCGCATACAGTGAGTTTTCCAGCACCATCTCGATCGTGTTACCGACAGTGACTAGTAATGCGATCGTTCTTCGAGCATGGTACCTTTACCGACGATCTGATAGCTTCCGTCGATGCCAAAGTCGCTGCGTGGCAATCATTGCTCCCAAAATGCAAAAGAGATCCGCTGCGATCTGACGGAAAGGTGGATGAAGTTATGTTCATGGCTCATGAGATGGCTGCCATAATAATGACGACCACGCACCGGCCACTTAGTTCTCTTACATACAGCCTTGAAGAACTAACGACAGAAAGCTTTGCCGCGCCCGTCCCCTTCATTGACCCAGCAAAAGCGGGGCGTAACTCGCATACTGCTCGAGCTCTAAACGCGATCGATATCCAAACGAAGCTCCTCGCTATTCCTTGCGCCGTCGAGAAGCATAATATCTTCACTATGTGCATCGTCGCCACTCTTGCAGCCTCTCAGATATCAGCCTGCAATATCTTCTTAGATGATCACCGATTATCCATTGCTCGCGACCGCGTTCGACTCAGTATCGGATATCTAAACGCTATGGCGTCCTCATGGCCGCTTGCAAAGAAGATGGCTAAGGAAGTACGGTCCATAGCCCGGAAAACACTCGCGTGTCTATCAAGCACAGCAACGCAACAGCAAGATGCAACTACACCCATTGAGATTCCGCGTGACGAAATGATCCGACCCATCGATCCCTTAGCGTCAATTGACATATATGCCGGCTTGAGTCTTCCGGTTGACTGGGAAGCATCATTGATGAATTACACATCTTCTTCGGCTTCGGATATGATGTAACCTGATTTTGACCCAACACATTAAAATGCATTGCTTAAGATGCAAAGCTTCAAACCCTTTTGCTCGGAGTCACTCGTCTTGTTTGTGGGGATACTGGCTTTCGGCCAAGGCCAATCCTTCGAGGCAGCCCCACCCTTGGAGTTACATATGTCCAAATATGTTTGCCTTAGTCTACCCCCAACATTGGCATGACAAGGTTTGCTCTCGGCATCATCAGGTGTTATCGTAGCATCGTATCTATCTGCACCACACAATTGGTTAAGATGGTGGTGTTCGGTGGGAGGAGACTAGTGGATCTGCTTGATTGGTTGCAGTAGATCGCCCCCGCTGGCTTGCCGTCGTACAGCAGCGTGGGTCCGCTATCAATCCAAAGTTTTTTACGGAGGAAAGATCGCTCGTTCGCATTATGACTATATACATCATCGACATGATACGCTTTTACTGAACATTGGGAACACCTGATCAAACGACAAGGCACCGCACGCCTGAGGAATTCACGAGGAAGAGAACCCTTCGCTACCCCGCTTTTCACGCTACTTCGTAGACTGAACATTCCTCGCATCGAGCAGACAATACAATGAGCGACTCGGACAAAGATTTCGTGGTGCCTGGGGTTGGTGAGCCCACGAAAACTGCCGAAGAAGAGGTGGAGGCTGAATTGGAAGAACTAAACCCTGTGGCCGAGGGGAAGCTCGTCAGAAAGCTTGATCTTCATCTTGTTCCGGTCGTCATGTTACTCTATTTGTTAAGCTTCCTGGATCGGTGAGTTCCAACGCATCAGCATTCTACCCAACTCGTATCTCGTTCTCACCATCGTCGAAATCTTGAATCGACTTGACGACTTGGGTAAATTGCTAATCGTTTTTCAGGGTTAATATTGGAAATGCTCGACTTTATGGATTAGAAGCAGACTTGGGTCTGGATGCCCAACAATGGCAGGTCGCCATATCCATCCTCTTTGTTACGTACATCCTTTCCGAGGTCCCTTCGAATCTAGTCCTCAAGAAGTTACGCCCTTCTCGTTGGATCGCTTTCATCACTGTCGCATGGGGTATTGTCGCCACTCTTACTGGTGTGGTCCAAAATTACGGTGGACTCATCGCTTGCCGCCTTCTACTTGGTGCTGTCGAAGGTGGACTCTTTCCTGGGATGGCTATCTATCTCACCTTTTTCTACACAAAGCGTGAGTTGGCGCTTAGAATCGGGTATCTGTTTGTGAGTGCTGCATTAGCCGGCGCCTGTGGTGGCCTCCTTGCCTTCGCTATCGGTCAAATGGACGGAGTAGCCGGTGAGCGCGGATGGCGTTGGATCATGATCATAGAAGGTATCCCTACTTTTATCCTTGGGATTGCTACAATCTGGATCTTACCCGACAATCCCATTCATGCATACTTTCTCTCGCCAACAGAAAAGACACTCGCAGCGTCCCGCTTGGCACGACAAACAGGCTACACAGCCAAAGCAGCAGAATTCCATTGGGAGGATGTGAGGAAGTGTGTGAAAGATTGGAAAGTGTGGGCGTTTTCCTTCGCTCAGTTCGGTTGCGATACCATGCTATACGGCTACTCAACTTTCCTGCCTACCATTATCAAGGGCATACAACCTACTGCTTCTTCAGCTTTGGTACAGGTTTATACTATTCCCTGTTACGCATTGGGCGCTATCACATACCTGATCGTTGCGCGGATATCAGATCATCAGCAGAAACGTGGATTGTATGCGGCCGTATTCGGCATCGTCAGTATCATTGGATATGCCATGTTGATAAGCAACACAAGCTCGGCTGTACACTATGCTGGGTGTTTCTTCGTCGCTATGGGACTGTATATCAATGTTGGCTTACCACTTGCCTGGTTACCGACCAATAGTCCGCGTTACGGAAAGAGGACAACGGCTACGGGGCTGCAACTTAGTATTGGTAACTGCGCTGGGATAATGAGTTCATATGTAAGCTTTGGCAATCCAATCTATACATGCGATATAATTGCTAACATCTCAACAGTTGTATCCAAGCAAAGAAGGACCGCGCTACATTCGGGGCCACGCCGTTACTATGGCCATGGTGGCATTTGCTAGCTTGGTGTATGGTTTTATGTGGTGGTATTTCTCGACGATTAACGCGAGACGAGCTCGAGGCGCAGAAGACTACAAGGTTGAAGGGATGACGGAAGAGGAGATTGCGGAATTGGGTGATGATAGTCCACGGTTTATCTACACTGTTTGAGTAATAGACTTCAGAAGCACGTACAGAGAAGAGTGGCTTATACAGAGATGACAACGACATCTTGCCTTTGACAGTACATAGAAACTATCGGTAGTCGTTTTGCATGAGCGCGTATTCCTGCTAGAGGAAGCGACGATTGGCCATCACGAGTTGAAATATGTACTCATAGGATATGCCACCTTTTCATCTGCTCGTTCCAGTTGCCCCTCACAATTTTTAGTTTTGTACTGTCTAGACTATAGCAAAGGAAAAAGTTTAATCATAATATGCCACAGAGCGCACATCTTCTTCCGCTGGATGAATCCATGCGACCTACCCCCCAACAATCTTCTGTGTGGGCAAATATATTAAAGGCCTAGCTTGTCGTGTAAAAATGCCAATGCTCAAATAGATTGTATTACTATTTCATACATCCTAAGGTCGCTCGTCCTCCTTTCTATGCCAATATTGAACTCTCATGTATGCCCTCATAGAGAACAATATAACTACAGGATACCTTGAGGCTAGAATCCCAAATCAATCCGTATTCCATATTTCACTGGCCGATTACGACACTACGCCTGCACTTTTAGAAACCCAGATCCCCCATAGTTTACAAACAATACCAATGTTTCTAAACAAATTCACTGTTCCAAACAACTCTTTAGACTTGTTCCCATACTTTACCGAGTATTTGATTGCTTTTACATGTACTCGTGTGGTTCAACACGCAACAATTGTCTATACTTTCCCCAAGTCATTGCTCCTTATTATATATATACTTGTAGATTCTCCAGAGGTATTCTAAACCCTATATATATACCATGATTGGCCAGTTGCTGTTATATACGCACTTGGAATATTACGTACGGATCTGAACAATGCGGGTGAGCGTTGCAGGTGGACATTGTGGTGGAAGATTATGAACGAACAATGGGTGCGATGAAACTAGGTACTGGCCTTTGCTTGCTGTCCTGAATATGGAACCTATATCTCGGTGTATCAACTGATTACAAATATTCAAACTATTTGGTCTTTTACAACCTAGATTGGCACTTCTTCAAACTCACTGTAGCCACTTATTATCATCGTCGAAGATGGTGCGGGCGCGGCTTCCAAGGGAAACGGACATTGAGAAGGACTGCTTGAGTAATACTGAGGCTTCTTGTATTACTGATAGATACTGTTCGGATGAGAATGAGACGTCCTGCGTGGTTGAGGAAGCCTGCTTGAATAAGACTGAGACTTCTGGTGGTATTGAGACCGACTGCTCGAGCAAAACAGAAACCTTCTACCAAAGAAAAACAGCCTGAACAAGACCAAGACCTCTCGCGTTACCAAAACGACCAAAAAGAAAGACGTCGCCAAGGCAGCCACAAAGAAAGAGATCACCAAGCTGGCTAGAAAAGGTAAGAATAGCAGCAAGACAAACACGAATAAGAAGGTCATCAAGGCGACCAAAATATTTCCCCTTTCGGATCAACGACGACGAAAGGATACAGCAATGTTTACTCCCGAGGAATATGTAACCCTCCTACGCCTCTGGTTCGACCTGCAAGATATCAAGGCGATTGTAAAATTGATCCATGGTAAATCATTCCGGGCTATTTCCCAGCGTAAGCTCCAACTTTCGGGAACCGGCGCTTGGGCGAATCATGAGCCCTGGCCGGTATATACTAAGATTTTGAGAGAATAAATGGTTTGTAAGGGGAATTTATCATCGAAAGGGTAGGTGTTCCGGACTGGGTGGGTGGGTGGTTGAAGGGGGATTGTTTCTAAGGATACAAAGATCTTGTGTAGCCCTTGTTGCTATTGTTTCAGTATATTATATATTTTACCATGGACGTAAATTAATGATAATTGGATTCGAGTCTTATCTACTTATTGGCCGCACGCCTTGTCTATCTTCTGATCTAACTAGTTGTGATGCAAAACTACAACGACAGACTTGAGTCCGCTATACTTACCGCTTTTTTCCCCATCACCGACTCAACAGGACCTTCATCGAAATCAAGTTATAGAATCCCTAGACGAGAATCAACCCCTGTCCTTAGTCTCTTGTTTCTATCGGAAACGCTTTTGCTGAATTATTCCAGCCATGGTGAAGTAATGGTTGACGAAAGATGATGAAGGGGCTGTTGCTGGCCAACCAACCAACCAGTTAATCTAAATCAGGTCTAGCTAACCAACCAACCAACCACCCTCCCAACTCACCTCTTGGCCACATTTCCCCATCCGACCTGAATCCCCGCTCTCTAGGTAAAAAACCTCACAACAATTATAACCTCCTCTCCACTCGTGCACTCTACCTCGTATGTCAGAGAAATGTCGAAATACAGCAATATCGCCGACACGGATGCGCCCAAACGCTTCCTCACACCAACACGTATCAACTTCTAGCAAATACATGTGAATATGTCATCAAGCCAACAGCAAAGCACATAAAATTTTTTTTGTTAAATATACAATAAAATCAACATCCCACACGTCTTCCAGCCAACAAAAAAAAAAAAAACCCCCCGCTACAAACCATCCTGCCGGTCCCCTAGTCCCACCTCACCGCCATTTTAAACATCATCGTCCCTGACTCATAGTTAAACAAACCCTTCCCCCCGCCCGTCTCCCGCATTTCCCCAAGACCCTCGACTCCCCCACCCCACTCCCACATCCTACTCATTACAATATACCCGCCAGGGACAGCTTGTGACCACAGTTGCCAGTCCGGCTCGTTTTCCGGCAGCATGTTCTCGGCGCCTCTGGTTAGCCTTTCAGGGTCTGTCGGCACCGATTGGGATGCCATAACTCGGAATCTCGCTCCGCTTCTACGAGCTTCGACTTCGCGCGCGCCGATCCTTGTTTCTGATGGCGACTACCTAGATTTCGGGACTGTGGACGACTTGTCGTTGAATAGTCGGATAGTTTTGTTTACAAGGGAGAGGGCCACCGAGCGATTGAATAGAGATGCTGTGAGCAGGTATCAGGCGATTGCGAAGAGGAATGCGCGGGCTTTTATTCCTATTGCCTTGGTGGGCGGGACTGTGGCGTCGGATTCGGAAACTGAGGAGGCGGAGGAGGAGGAGGATGGGGCTGGGGAGCGAGGAAGTCTGACATATGGGATGGAGAAGGAGCTGGTGTTTGATAGTACTGGGATGACGGCTGAGGAGGTGGCGGGGAAGATTGCGAGATGGGTGTGGTGGGTTGGGGAGTTTATGAGCTGGGATGAAGATGAGTAGGGTCAGGAAATGCAGGTTTTAATCTATTTGGAAGAGATTGGAGAGAAAATTTCGTCTATTGTACTGTTGATTGTCTGATAATATGTAGCGTGAAGAGGAGGTCGTAGAGTCATAGTCTTGCAGTGTTGTATATGCGGTGAAAAACCTAATAGTCGGTCGGATACTGACCCGCCATCTGCGAATATCTCTTATTCTCCAAGTTCTTCTTCGATTTCCGGCGCATGAAAACGAAGATATAGATAACGACCGTGAATGCCGCAGCCCCAACTTGGACGAGCCCAATGTACCAAGAAATACTCTATCATGCATTAGCCATGTTGCTCTCACCCCAGTCTTCAACCGAAGTAGAATACGACAGAATAGAACATACCTGTACATCACAGCTCTGATTAAAGTCCACCTCACCCGCAAATTCCTTCTGAATCGCCCTCGCCGCCGCACTACACGTCCACCCCCAAATATCATTACTCTTCCCATTCTTGTCCTTCTCCGTCCGGTACAAACTCGCAGCCACACACCAAACGACCAAATCCCCCACCAAAACCACCCACGTAAACGTCGTGGCAATATAGGCCACCCGATTCGCCTTCTTCACATCTCCAACGAGATAGCCGGCCAAGATGCCAAAGTTGAGCAGCACCGAGACGGCCGCAACGGAAAAGTACATCCACGTCGGCCACGCTTTGGTGTCCTTTGCCCATGCTGTGCGATCTTTAACGAGGCCGTTGGGCTGTCGCACGGGGTGGTAGATGTTTTGTGTGGCTACGAATTTGTGGACTGTCATGGTGATTGGGACGAGGACGGCGAGGGAAATCAGAGTTGCAATGACGCGGGATATGAGTCGTAGACGACGGATGCGAGCCTTGAGAGCCTGGAATCAATCCTCTCGGTCAGCTTGCAAGAAGCGAAGGTTTGGAAGCCATGACATGATAACGTACAGCATCTCGCTCGTAAGCGTTTTCCAACTCGTCGGAATTCCCAACACTCGCCTCGTACTCGGGCTGATTGTTTCCTTTATCCATGTTGCCTCCCGAATGCAGCGGTTGCAAAGGCAAATTCTCCCCTATGGTAAATTTCGCACATGAGACTGTGAAGCAGGTGAAGAGAGAGAAAGAATGGATTTGTGACTGTGAATACGGATGCCCCGGTAACAGTGGATGCGAGTCGTAATAAGTACTATCCGCCATTCTCCCTTTTTCCCTTCTCGGTAATCTAAGAAATCCTTTACCATTCCTTGACCCGGAGAGACATCTCGTTTGCTGTTGTATAACCAAAGCCTCGATGGCGATCCTAACACAGCCGGGCACCCGGGCTAATGAGCGATGGCGCCATCCGATTACAATACATTCATTTGCTGCCATGGCGCACTTTGAAGCAGGCGAACTTTCTGGATGGAAACATGGTGCCAATGGGAGCATTCTCAGGAAGTCTATGCGCAGATGGGTCTTACCCGAGTGGGACTAAGAGCAATCAGTATAAGCACGGGGTTGGGACTCAGTACATAGCGGCCTTCGGAAATTTTGCGAGTGTGGCTTGTACGAATCCTAATTGATGATTGGATCTGCCTGTGTTTTTCTGTTTGAGAGGGAGGTTATGTCATTCGTGATATTAATAGAGAAGGATTCGGCTGCGGTTATGGATACGAGGTTGAAGACGAGGGTTCAATGCACACGCATGACGGGTTGTCGGAGCGGTAAGATTATCGTAGATTACGTAATCTTAAATTTCGAAACCTGGAGAACGGCGCGCAAAGCCTCAAGATCTGCGGAGGACTTCTTTTGATCGTAGAGGCAGGAAACCAGAAGTAGATTCCAGTGGTGGTCCTGAATGTGAGATCATCAAGTAACTATGCACGTACACGTACTTGAGGATGGTGGTGCTGGGGAAGCGTATGCGAAAATACTCTGCACCCAAGTAGTGCGAGTGTGTGGGCACCAGTGTCGTGGGAGGGCATTGATAAACGTGAAGGGCGGAGTGGTGTTATGCAAGGCTGACCATGTAGGATTTCATGTTTGATTGACCATATATGGTCAGCCCCGTCCGACTCGGTGCTCTTCTCCCACCGCCAAAGCGACGAGGGTAGTTGTCAGTGGTTGTATTCGCGGCCTATCTTCGTCCTCTAAAAGCTTCATCTTAATCTCATCCATTGCGTATTTACCGATCCGAGTCTGCAATACTGACAAACCACGATTATTCTTGTCGGCGTCGTGAGCACTTATCCATGAGTGGGCGTAGAGTCTCTTCGCAATCACTAGGCCACCCGGCAAACCAGCCGAAATGTTTCCACCCAAGTACCATGGGTTTTCCACACGGTCGAAGGAATGTATGAGCGCAGTCAAAGGAAGGGCGGCCTCGGTAACCAGATGTGAGGTCGCGTACGGTCGAATGACGTCATACGATACACCATGTGGGGAGTAGATTACAGACAAGGTTCTTTCGCGGTCGTTGTTTGGAGATGGCACAACAGTTCCTGGAGATGAAGATATGGTTCGGAACGATGTCGGAGAAGCAGGTGGACTTGGCGGTAGTTCGGGAAGAGTCAGGTACTGTCCCGAGTCTGTTGATGTTGCGTTGCAGGGCGGCCTATATGTGATTCCAATAGCGTGATGCAAGCCGGAGACGTCTCTCTTTGCCGGCATCCAACTCAGAGTGACTTCACCGCAGGTTCCTCGTGGTGATGGTGGTGGAATGGCTTGCCGATATATCGATTGACTCTGGTCAGAAGAGAATTTGGGCAAGGCTTGGACGAGTTCTGGACGAAAGTGCTTCCACGATCGTATTTTTCGAGCAGCAGGGGGGATGGCGAGTATGGTCGATTGACAGTCTTGGGGCAATTGACGCAACGTCTCTTCATGGCAATGGTCTGGCTTCTCCTGTGAAATGAGGATAATGTCCGGCTCCTGGGCCAAGTCCCTCAGAGATGATATGCATGGCTTCGTCGTCTGTTCGGAGATGGAGAATATGCTGCTCAGGATGGTAGCAGGCCCAACCAGCCACGGATCCACTAGAATGGTAAAGGAAGCCGGGAACAGGGTTGGCGATGGAGACAGAGCGGTAGACGGGCTGAAGGTAAGTAGAAAGGCCGTGTCGCCATTTAGAGACTTGACCGTCAGGGACATGGCTGTTCGCAGGAGGTGCTGTTGAGGGGAAACACACGAAGAGGCATCAGGCCGACAAGACGTTGATGAAGGCAGCAGCAGCAGTGGTGGTGGTGGTGAGCAATCGCCATTTTATTAGCTAGCTGAACAGGCGTGGAGTTCGAGGCGCCGCCATCCATCACTCGAGGCAATTACACACGGATCACGGACCACTTCCAAGAGGTTGCTGCATCATCCAAGGCGAAAAGAGACGGGAAAGGCGGGTTCAACAAACAAACAATCATCATCACGGTCGATATCGATCTACAATACTCGTCAACAATGTTTTTGACATGATCCTGGGTTGGACTCTACCATGACTGGCACGCGGCAGCACGCGTCACAGAATGAGTGCGGCCTAGATGCCTTTTGACATTTTCACGGCTGGTGGGGGGTGGATCATGGAAATGGCGTGTTGCTGCGACGAAGGTGACAAATGGCGAGACACGCCGGCGACGGAAAGGCTCACGGGCTGTCAAACAACAGCGGTATCTATCTACTCGTCTGTACTGAAGGAGGACAGCGACTTGGCAAGGGGCGTTTGTGTCCATGTTTATCTAGGGAAGAATACCGACAACGTTGAATGGCAGAAAAGGGGCTGAAACAGTCAGTCACTGGAGCGCAGTCGGTTCATCCTCATCCTCATCCTCATGCAGAAAGACTACGGAGTAATGGTTGTCTACTCGCTAGCAGCGCGACGGAATCTTGTACATGTACAGAGTAGACAGTGCGTGGGTGGTCGTGCCTGAGCTGAGCTGAGCTGAGAGCTGAGAGCTGTAAGCAACCGGCGACGGCCATGGGGCAAGGCAATAGGCAATGCGCGGCCAATCTATGTATGGCTGCTCCTGTGGGACTTGGGCAGCATACTCTAATACTCTAATTACTTGGGTACATACTGCTGGCGTCGGCGCCGGCCTGAATTAAGTCGAGGGACGGGGGCAGTTTCAGCAAGAAAAAAGGGCCATGGTGTTAATTATAACTAGTACGAATGATTCCAAAGTAGGCCGGGTCATCAATCAAACATCGCTCGCCTACCAAGTATTGTTGTATCTACCAGGTAGTTAAGTCTTGTATCTGATTAATACTCCATATGTGCCTACGGAGTCACGTATACATTCTCTAGTTGCTGCTCGCCTGTTCGCCTGTTCGCCTGCCCTGCTGCTCCCCCACTTCCACTCGAGTGCTGCCCCTCACCCGTCGACCGCATTATCCGCCGCAAACATCGACAACCGCTTGCCTGCTTTGTCTGTCGCAAGCTGTCCGTAACATCATCAGCACACCAGCTACAGGGCCCCGAGCCAGCAAACGAGTCACCAGCGCCGCGAACCCCCCCCTCGCTCCCCTCCCCTCCCCTCCCCTCCTCCACTCCCCCACCCCGACGCACACCTTCGATAGAGCTCCTGGAGCTGTGCTATAGCTCCCGCCACTGCGCACCGCATTGCTGGGGCACCGGTACATGCAGCTGGCCATGCCGCCGCGAGCCTCTCTCACCGGCTCGTTTTCCGTGTCGGACGAGAACAATGTCGTCGTCTGCCCGCTGCGCAACCACGATGGCTCGGCCTGTCGCAAGCGCTGCACGGGGGTGAGTGCCCTTCCCTTCCCTTCGCTCTCTTCTGTCCCTCGCACCCGCTGGCCCTCGTCGGGTACCCCAGGTTGATTCTTCTCCAGGAGAAGCGGTACCGCTCCATGCAGGAGCACATCCGCCGCGCTCACCCCGAACACTACATCTCGAAGCTGCCCGCCACCGAGGAGAGCTTCACGCTGATGGTTAACACTCCGCCCCAGGAGCGACCGCCACCTCTGCCTCCCCACCCCGCCACCACCGCCGTCGCCGTCGCCGCCACCTCTACAGCAACAGCCACGGCAGCAACAGCAGCAGCAGCAACGGCGATAACAGGCCCACCAGGTTGGTGCCCAGGGTTCCTCCAGCTGAGCGGGGACTGACACAATGGCAAGGCTACGGCGCCAGCGAGCTCAATGCCTTCTTCCACGAAGACTATGGCTTGGGCACCCCTCGAACCTCCGACGAGACGCGCCGCGCCTCGCTGCTGCTGCCCGCCGCAAGCGCAGCCGCCGCTCTCGCCTCTCTGCACAACCACCGCACCGATTACGAGTGGGACTCTGATCCGGTACAGCCCAGTTCGTGGGATGTATACGTAGATGCTAACCCGCTCCTACCTCAGGATGCTGCTTCTGACCCCGACTCAAAGACGTACAGGCCGCGCGCTCGCTTTGCCCCGACCACCATAGAACACCACATCACCGCCACCGAAGAGCCCTACTATACTGCGACCTCGATGCAGCGCCAACTGCTGCCGTCATCCCTTGCTCGCTCGCCGCCCGGCCGGTCGTCCACCCTTCCACCGGCCCCCCGTTCGATCAAGCCAAACAGACCGCGCAAGTCTTCCGTTGGCCAGAATGCTCGCAAGCCCAAGCACGAGCGCCAGAAGTCCCGGGAGAATGCACGTAGAATGAGCTACGACCGCAAGGCATTCTCTGCCGAGCCGCAGACGGCTGCTGCGCTCTTTGGCAAGCGCTGGGAGGACCTGATAGACGCCGCAGCCTCGGCAACGGAAGAGGACAGCAGAGACCTCACTCCCGTGTGTAGACCGTTCCGTGGATACCATGCTGCATGGTTCTTACTGACCACAGCCCAGGTTCCTGCATCGCCCCACATGTTTAGTCAGAACTCGTTCCCCCCGTTCACTAATTCGCAGTTCCAGTCGTATACTGCATCGCCACTACAAAACACACTGACGCCACCGCCGCCAGAACTCTCGGATCTGCAGCCATTCCCTTCCGTAGAATCGTCTATCGAATCCGCTACTTCGGGATCGAATTTTCATATTCCCTCCCAAGGCCTGTCCGACTCTTCTCCCACCTTCTCACATGCCGTCCAAATCTACTGCGCCGCCTGTCGGAAGTTGTCGATTCTCAGGGAGAGCTATGCCTGCTCCGAGTGCATCTGCGGTTTCTGTCAAGAGTGCGTCGACGTCCTTGTCAGTGAACATTCTCGCGGACGCACAGCACGATGTCCACGGTGCGGCGCCGTTGGTGGAAAGTTCAAGCCGTTTCAATTGGACATAAGATGAAGCCATTGGCCTTGCCCTAAAAGGCTATGTGTGTTGTTAGTGTCTTCGCGTTTTATTCCCTTCGCTTCGTTTCCTGTCTTTGTTTCTCTCTTTGGCTCATAGGCATTGCCTTGTAAAGCAATAACAAACGGCGTCTGGTTGGTTTCGGTTTTGCATAGAACAATGTTTGCCACACATCAGTTTGGCGTTTGGGTTCAAAAACCTCATGAGGAACGAATGCATCAATGGTTCATGAGAAAGGCAACATGATGAAGCTGGGTTCGGAAGCTGAGAGGGGGAGGATGCATGACACGTGTCGAACGTCTGGCGACGTTTTATCAAGTTCACCATGATTAAAGTGTTCCATTCAGTACTGTAGGTAGGGTCACATGGACGAACGTCAGCTGAGGAGGCGTAGGTGTGCCCATCGGACTATCAAGCTTTATGTAGGAAATCAGCACGTGTACAGTTCAACTTCAGCTCGGTGGCCTTCTGCGTTATCGTTCTAGGAAGGGTTCGTGATCATCATCCACCAAACGTAGCTTCACCCGTCACCAAACAAGAAACACGCCAACAACACCATAACAACAGCCTCGGCTTTTCATCGTGAAGCCGGGATATTCCACAACAAAGCGCACTCAATGGTCTCCTGAAACAAGGGTTTATCGATTCGACATGTCGTCTACCACGGCTCCAAGTGAGCTATCCAACCTATGCCGTGCTGTCCCCTGTCACGTGCCTGTGATGGTATGAGTTCTTGTATTTAAATGGCGGAAAGCGTGACAAGTAAACCATGGCCGAGAAGGCAAACTAGACAATGGTATGCATGAAGCTACCGAGGTACTGCTGTGCGTGTGTGCAAAAAAGGAATCTCTAGAGAACTCGTCAACACTCCCTGAGTCGTAAGAATGACGTTTTCACATCCAACACAGACTGGTCCACCGACTTTTCATCTGGTACACGATGTTAGTCCCATGATAAAAATAGAGTAACAACCACAAAATGGAATCCCAATCAACTAACTACCTAAGTACCTAATAACCTACAATACCTGGGTACACACCAGCCGACGTACACCCTACACCATGCACCAATCCCCCTACCAATCCGCACCGGACCCCTTCCCTTCCCTTCCCTGACCTATCCAACCACCACCCAGCCAACCCGCAAAACAATGACAACCAAGCCCAATGATTGCTCCCCCCTCGAAAAAGCGTCATGTAAAAGCGGTGAACCACGGCCTACAACAAAAAACCACCCCTCCTTTCTGCCATTCCACCCGCCGTGCGTGCCACCGTCATTGCACACCGTCCGTCAAACGCCGCCAGCGCCCAAGCCCCTCGCTAGTTAGTCCCTCCTACATGCCTAGGAACTAGTCCCCCGCTCCACATTACCCGTTCGGGAAATCCACGATCCATGGCTACGGATCTGGCCTTTGACTCGTGCGCTGTGTTGCGGGGAGGACAGGGCGCTCTTCGTGAGCAACGTCGCGTGACGCGGGAAGCGAACTGCTTTGCACATGCGACGAGGCGATGTGGCGGTGTGGTTGGATGGGATGGACGTGGATTTTGTGGTTCAGAGGTCTAGGTGCGGGTTTGGGCGGTGGTGGCTTTCGCACGTGTTTGAGGGTTTGGTGGATGGGGTTGGTGGGTTGGTGGGTATGGTGGAGGGTATAAAGAATGGAGGGTGTCGGGGTGCATTTTTGGTGTTTTTTTTTTTTGGTTGTTATTGTTATTGTGTGATTCACTTGAGGATTTTTGAGAGACGGGCATGGTTGATTAATCATTAGAGATAGTTGGTTATTCTTTTGGTTGGAGTTGATATACTACTATTGGTCTTGAGGAACGGGTTATTATTCGGTCATCATTATCATCATCGACATCGACATCGATATCAACATCAACATTAACATCATCATCACCATCATCATCGCCATTACCGTCGTCGTCGTCGTCGAATCACGGCTGCTTTCACAACCACCTCGCCACCATCTACCACAACACCGCAACACCACCGCCACTACCACCACCCAAAAAAACCACAGCATTGCATGTGCACCGCCGTAAAAATGCCCCTCCTCCGCAACTTCACCCTCAGATTCAAGCCCGACAAGAGGAAATCCGTATCCACGACGCCCCCCTCCCCAACTTCCGCACCACCACCACCCACCACAGAAATCCCCCTAGCCAATCTCGCATCTCCGCGCTTCGAAGCCGTCGGCCGCAAAGAGATACAAAGGGAAAGAGCGAAAACAAACATGTCCATGGAATCCATCGAAAGCGAAGATGCAGCGCGAAAAGTGACCACAGAGGCATTGGAGGAAAAGAGCAGCGATAAGAAACAATGGAGATTGAGTAGATTTAAGGAGGAGCTGGAGGAGGACGAGTGGGATAAGGAACGAGTTGATTTGACAAAAAGGTATGTGGTTCTATCTTACAACTTCTCTACAATGTGCTAATCATGAAGCATGGTAGACATGTCTAGGCGCTAGGAACATTGAACTTCTTTCACGCGTCTTCCGTCTTTTCCTCGTTTGGTACCGGCGTCACACTCTTCGGTGGTCCTCGTGGAGGTCCCCCTGCTTTGGGTGGCGGCGGCACACTGCTTCCCGTAGACTTTGGCGCATAGTCGTCCTTTGCGCTCTTTTCTTCGCCTTCTTTGAAGTAGTCGTCTAAGCCTCCTCCTCCCCCTCCGCCAGGACTAGGATGTGCATGGTGCGCCCTCTGTTTCCCTCGTTTCGGTGGTGGGCCCGTCGCAAGACCCCCTGCTCCTGTTTGTGGAGGCGGTGACTTACTTGGCAAAGCCATGTTCGCGGGGACGAAGAGTTCAGATGCTGCCGTTGCCCCAACCGTGTGAAAGTTTTGAGTGGAGGGGAGGTTGGACGATGAGGATATAGGACGTTTCTCATCAAAGGAAGCGCTGCCAGTGGAGAAGAGAGTTTCGCCAGGGGCTTGAGGTGGTTCTTCTAATTCAGCGGGGATGCGATGCAAGGCACCGAAACCCAGGACACATCCGAGTGCTCCTTCGCCACCCCAATTGCGAGAGGGAGTTAGGGTCACGGGACGGGTCACGTTGTACTCATGGTTGTATACAAAGAGGCGAAGGGGCCTGTTGAGATACTGTGTTATGGTTAGCATCATGCATATCGAAAGGATGGGAAATGGGACGTGCATCTTCGATGATCTCGCTCAGTCCGGACTCTCCTCGTAGAAGTCCTTCTGGACTACCGATCACGTAATCGCCGTAGGGAAGCAGGCCTGCAATATCGGCAGGGGAGTTGGGAATCACGTCAAGAATGTGCCAGACGTCTTCGGTGACGGAAAGAGGAGTCCACTGTAGAGACACACCAAGGGTTGGGTTCTCGGCGGGAATAGGGAGATAAATCTCGCGTATCTTGTGACCCTGTAGAAATGTTAGTGTGTTCTTTGAAATGATATGAAAATCCCTAGATGTCTATAACATAATGCAACGACGATGAAGATGGGGTTGTAATCGTGACTTTGTTGAGAATCCAGATGATACAAGACATCAGTACACGTGATAAGGGGATGGGATAGAGTGATTGCTGTGCACCTCTCGCGTGTAGAAATCATACCTTTGCACTGAACACGCCTAGACTGATCGTTGTCCCAGCACAATTCCGCACTTCGGTCGCAAAGAGTGTCGGGTCCGCACTTTCCTACATGATCATTAGCCCCCTTCCCATTCATACCGTTCCTATCCCCTCTCTACCGCACGTACAATTGTCCGCCCGTTAATGCCAATAATGAAATCGAACCACGGCTCCAGGGAAACCTCGGGATTTGTGTTCCTCAGGACCTGGAAGCCAAAAGCGCCGTTGGTCGCCGATTGCTGATCCTCAGGTGCCGCATCTAGCCGCGCTATAATCCGGTTGAGTGCGCCGAACATGTTTGTGGTGATTGATGGATGTTCGTTGTTGTTGGCGTTGCAGTGACTCGAGGCCAGGTGTTGTGGTTGCGCGTTATGGATTGGGACTGGCGGCGAGGCTAGGGTCATAGCTTCAGACGATCTATCAGCTCAGGCTCATGAGGTCAAATGTAGTCTTAGTAATACATTTGAAACAGTGTAACTACCAGGGCGGGTTCGTAAGACAAGCGGCATATTAGGAAGCCTGGACATCATATAAATTGAGAAAGTTTGTATTCATTCCACGACATGCTCGTTATTTGGTTATGTCCTGGCATGTGTACGAAAGAAGCTAGCGTCACGCTAGGACGTAGGATTTAGAGTAATCTTCAAGCTGCTAAACACATCTCTTTTACAACGCACATTCGTGTTTGACATCTTGTACTTTTTCAAGCCTTTCTCAAGGGGCTGGAGAAGCCCATGAAGACGAAGTCATGGATGAAGCGCCCAACGAGCAGGGCATTCACCAATGGAACGATATCAGTCAGTTCCCGGAACATCTGAAAAAGTGAGTGGAAGCACACAGAAATATGTCAATACTCTCCTCCAGGTAGAGATTTTAAAACAACCACCATTTCAATGTTGTTGTTTCGTTCTAACAACATTGTGGCAGATACTGGCATCAAAGATTCAAAATATGGCAAAACTATCATAAGGGCATATGGATGACGGAAGATGCATGGTTCGGTGTGACACCTGAACCGATAGCAAAGTAATTACATTCAAACATCACCATACGCAAAATACAAATGCTGACTTTCCCAAGCAAGATCGCCACACATATAGCGGAGTCAGCTCCGAAAGACAAGACGGTGATTGTGGATGCATTCGCAGGCGTAGGTGGAAATGCTATCGCCTTTGCGCGCAACGGCCAATTCGAGCAAGTCTTCGCTATCGAGAAGGATCCCAAGACGATGAAGTGCGCGAAGCATAATGCACAGGTCTATGGCGTTGATAACAAGATTGTCTGGGCCACCGGTGACGGTTTCGACTTGATCAAGAGGAGGTTTAGTGGGAGCACCAACGTCATCATCTTTGCCAGTCCGCCGTGGGGAGGTAAATATCTTAGTCTTTTGATGGAAAATGCTGACAAGTTTAGGGACGGAGTATAGTAACGAAGATGTGTTCGACCTCTCGAAGATGGAGCCATACAATCTTGAGAAGCTCTATATGAGCTTCTCGAAGATTGCCAAGCATATAGTTCTATACTTGCCACGGACGTCAGATTTAAACCAGCTTGCTCGGTATGCGCCAGAAGGCAAGAAGTTGGAGATAGCGCACTATTGTGTGATGGGAGCAAGCAAGGTATGCTCCGTGATACGCCCAGGTGTAGCCATGTTGACATTTGCAGGCACTTTGCGCTTACTATGGAGACTTCAATTTCGAGGGGGAGGAATCGGAAGTAGATATGGATGCTACCATCGCATAACTTTAAAACTGTGCATTTTTGCTTGGTCAATCACGCAATGAAGTGAGGGCCAACTTGAGATATCTGATCGAATCACGTGACAATTTGCGCTACCGTGACCTGACAAGCGTACTGTGATCGGTTCAACTTAGCGCGTGCTTGGCACCAGTACCTACAATCAACTCGTGAACCCTTCACACTTCTCAAAACTGCTCTCGAAGTCTCTCTCCTTGCGACAAAGATCGCCTCTGCGCTGCCCGGCTCTTATGCGACCTAAGTGCCGAGGAATAGGGCAGGTCGACTGCAGTCCGTCGCTCCACGACACTCCGCCCGCGCGTTCCCTCGTAACCAAGTACGCCTTCGCACGCCTCCATCGCCATCCCGCCAACCGCACTCTCCTGTACTGTGTATGCAACCGCAACTATGGATATCGACTTGGATGATCTCTTTGGGGACAATGACGCCGACCTCGGTACCGGCGCCGCTGAAGAAGCTGGATCACTAGACAATGCCGATAATGAGATGATGAGCAAGACCCCAGACAATGCCGATGATGAATTAATGAGCAAGGTGCTGGCCGGTGGCGAACATGCGGGGCAGGATTTCCTTGGTGATATAATGAGCCGTCCGCTTGACGTCGGCGAGAAGGCAGACGGAGCGGTCGACTATGAGGATATTGGAGACGATGATCTGCCAGATGATGAAGACGAAGGTACACACTCAAATATCCTACTAGAGCTTCAGCAGCAGAGCGGTACCACAGTGGCGGGGAGCGAGAATGATGGAGAGACGCATGAGTTTGACGATCTTTTTGATGATGGGGACGATGGACAGTCACTGCAAGAGAATTTCCCTCTCCAGTCAGTCGAGGCACATTCTCAGGAATTGGCAGGCGCATCTGCGTCGGGCGCTGGAGATGCGGCTGATACTAACGGCCAGGTTGCTGGAGTCCGGTTCCGAAACCCAAACTATTCCACCACTCAGTCGCAGCAACAGGACGACGAGGAAGATGACGAGGAGACACGACTGCAGATGGCACTATTTGCGCAGGCAGGACACAGGAGCAACGGTGAAACTATTCTTCCTGCGCCGCAGACATCAAAGGAGGTCTTCGACCAAGTTTGGCCTAACTTTGAACCCGATAAAGCACCCAGGTTCGCCAGTCTTATTCCCCGAAAACGCGCTTATTTTGTCCCTCGAGTACCGCTGAAGGCTCCAAAGCCACTTGCTTTTAACAATAAGATCAATCTCGACATTGCACCTGACCAGGAGAAGAGTTTCCGCTTGTCTGCTGCTATTGCACCTGTCAAAGCTCGGCAAGATGAAGAACAGAGTGGGATTATACAGATCACAGAAGCTGCAGAGCAAGACGACAACAGTGATGATGAGGTGGATCTCGATAACCTTGACGCGATCAACGAGAATGATCGGATCGGCAATGTCACCTTGGGGGATCTGCAGATTGCTTGCGAGGATTGGGAGATTGATAGCCTTGAGACTCTGTCTGACCCGGACGAGATAATGACTCCTCCAGATGAGAGCCTGGTCCAACGTTCACCAAAGAGGCGTAGAGTCGGGGATAGTGAGAATCCTGTAGCATTATTCTCCGTTTACGATCATACGAACTTGCCGTCATGGGATGATCCGGAGCTTGCCACAGCTCGGTTATCAAAGAGAATTATGCTGGATATGAACGACCCTAGGCTCCTACTCGATGTCCAGCAACCAAGCGCCGAACAGCAGAAGCCTCGTACCACTGGCTTGGGTGTGGGCCTCAAACGTGACAACCGCGGCAGCCTCGCAAACCCCATGTTCAAGCGGTACAATATCTCTAATGACGAGGCTTATGACGCGCTTAAAGAAAGCACCCAGCAGAAGGTCCGTGGCACAATCGGACATATGAACATCGAACACAGTCTCCCTGCTCTGAAGCTACAGTATCCCTTTTACAAGGTTCAACTCAACGATCGCGAGCTACGATCCTTCCACCGGCCAGCGATCCAGTTTAAGGCTGGCGAGCGAGCGACAATCTCGAAGCTTGACAGGGTTAGCAGAAAGACAAAGAGGCACCTCAAGCCATTGGAAGCTTTCGCTGAGTCGAAAGACCTCAACGTTGGCGACAACTCCGACGTGCTTCTCGCTGAATACTCTGAGGAGTACCCTACCACTTTGTCGAACTTCGGTATGGGTGTCAAACTGGTCAACTATTACCGTCGCTTGAACAACGAGGACACTACGCGACCGAAGCCTCCATTTGGCGAGACACAGGTATTGCTTCCGCAAGATAAGAGCCCATTCGCCATGTTTGGTGAGGTGGACCCTGGAGATGAATGTCTCACCCTCCATAATGCAATGTATCGAGCACCCGTCTTCCATCATGACGTCCAGAAGCATGATTTCTTAGTCAGCAGAAGTACAACTGGCACAGAAGGGTCCAAGTATTACATACGTAATATCGACAACCTTGTTGTTGTGGGTCAAGAATTCCCTTCGGTCGAGGTACCTGGAACACATGCCCGTAAGGTTACTGAGGCCTCCAAGAAGCGCTTGAAAATGCTTGCCTTCAGACTCTATCGACGAGGACAGCAACGCAGTGCAAAGCAACCTTGGGTCAGCAATGAAATGATCAAATACCATCTTCCTGGGACAGAAATCGCGCAGAATCGATCAAGAATGCGTGAAATCATGAAGTACGTTAAAGAGACGGGTACTTGGGAGCCGGTCCCAGGCGAGACGGTCCCAGACGAGCCAACGTTGCGCTCCTGGATCAAACCGGAGGATATCTGCTTGATCGACTCCATGAACGCAGGCCATAAACAGCTCCAAGATGCAGGCATCAAGGCCAACGAGATAAATGACGATGACGAAGGCGATGGCGCCGAAGCGGCGGAGATACAGCTTGCACCTTGGAATTTGACCAAAAACTTCCTCAACGCCTGTACGGGAAAAGCTATGTTGGAGGTTCACGGTCGAGGAGATCCTACGGGCGTCCACGAAGGTCTCAGTTTTCTCAAAACCTCAATGAAGGGTGGCTTCCGCGACATTGGGGAGAGTTTGACCGACAACATGAACGCTCAGACGCAGAAGGAGAATGGCGGGCATAGTTACAATGTGGCAAAGCAACAAGACAAATACCAGGGCGCTATTAGGCGAGTTTGGGATCGACAGAAGAGCAGCCTCTCGTCTAAACATATCCCTGATGAGCCTGATCGAGACGTTGACACCACAATGCGCGAGTCGGGTCGTGATCGCTCAGCAGCTGCTACACCGGCTTTTGCACGCGAGGACGAGACTATGAGTCAGTACAGCCGCAACAGCGCCAACGAAAGCCGCGGAAAGAAGCTTCGTATCACTCGCACGTCCAGGAATGCGTATGGTGAGATTGAGGAAAAGTCAGTCATCATTACCGACCCGGAAGTCATCAAACTCTACCTCAAACGCAAAAGACAGGACCGCTTAATGAACCTAAGGTAGGCTTCATATGTCCACCCTAGAGGAGAGGCATCTACTGACTACTTTTTCAACAGTATCGATGATATCAAACCGACTGGTGATGCCGAGCTTGATCGCCAGCAGATGTTGAAGCTCAAGCAAGAGTACGCTCGCCTTCAACGCAACATCGAGCGCCGTGAGGGACGTGAGAAAGCCAAGGGTGTCCATCGCAGCCAAACAGGCGATGGCCCCAGTACTGGTAAAGGTGGCGCCACTCCGCGCAAATGTGCCAACTGCGGTGAAGTGGGCCACATCAAGACCAACAAAAAGTGCGCTAGAACCATTTCTTTTGCTCCTCTCCCCACATTGGAGGATGTTTAGGCGATGGATAGAGACACGCTCTTTTTGTGCCTATCCGTGTGACTCCTGCACATCATGATGGGACTTTGCTAACGTGTGTCACTCTAGGCTCTGCCCGCTACTCAATGGTCAAAAAAAGCAGAGCGATACTTTCAAAGATGCCAGCGCATCTTCCCCCGTCACAGTCACAGCTACACCCATTGCGTCTACACCACAGGGAGCCGGGTCACCTATCTAATCATTCCATCATTTTTACGAATCCGCTTTCTTCCTTTATTGCACGTCATGGATTGCATGGCACCACTTTCCTCCAAACTTTCGGACGGATGGGGCTACAGATTGTAGTAACAAGCATAGCAACGGCGTTGGAGTTTTTGGTTCATGAGGGTAATAGTATGTCATACGGGCAAACTCAGGCCCTTCGCTCTGCATTAGAACGGTGTTTTGGTGAAAAGGCGATGGATGTGTTTTCAAGCGCTTCCATCTTTTGTCGATTCTTCTCTATCAATACTCCGGTTCCAAGGAAGTTGGGAGCCTCATCTGTCTCTAGATGTACACATGAGGCATGAAGATGAAACTGTCATTTCATCACAACAATAACAACAATAACATTGATACTACAATACTATCAACGGGAAGGAATCCCCATCATAAACAACACTTTGTGTGCTCTCGTCCTCACCGTTCCATCCAACATTGACTAAATCGTGAGAAGTATTTCAAGAGTAATTTGAATTGCTTGCTTGCTTGCTTGCTTGCTTACTTGCACTAATAGGTTGCATGGTTGCCCTAACCTTCTCTCTAAGCACTGTGGTAGCGTTCGACCAAGGACTCGTGCCTGGAACAGCGTCGACGAGGGAAGCTGGGGCAGCAATTCAATTGATAGTCGCTAAGATGATGCCGTACATGGTGGGATTTTTGAGGAAGATCCTGAATCCCAATGTACAAAGTGTGAAGGAGACGGCGGAAAATCTAGCTTGGGTGGTGGGGAGTGAGGAAGTCAAGGGAAAGGGCGGGGTTTATTACGAAGGAAGGAAAGAGAAGCAGGTTAGTGCGTTGGCAAGTGAGGAAAAGAAGCCAGAGGAAGTCTGGCAGTGGACTGTTCAAAGGGTTGGAGAAGGGGAGGAGAAGGGCAGATTTGAAAGGCTGGAGTAGAAGTGTCAAGTGCGGAGTCAGGTACATAGAGTTTACGTGTTTACGCACACCACGTCCTCGACAGCGAGTTCTGAGAATCTTGATAGTGGAAGAAATACTATCACATTCCGTAAAGACTTTTGTCATGATATGAGGATCTAGCCTATCTCTTTTTTTGTGAATCCATTCTGTGGGCGTGCTCTTCACACGGGGGGAGGGGAGGGGGGCATCGACTGGGTGTGCGGTCCGCAGCGGAAGCCACGTCACCCAGGACTCGACGTGGTGAAGGTAGTGGATATGATTGACTATTGTATAAGCTTCAAGGGGCAAATTGCATAAAGCAGCGCAACGTGTCAATGAAGAACAGATGATTACGAGGCTGCGATGCTACAACTTGACATGAAGCTGGAGGGGAGGACAGGTACGCGCGTGACCTTCCTCAGGCTCAGCTGACGCCAGTCTGGAATTGAAAAGACAACAGGGACGGTAAATGAATCGGAAATGAAGAGTCGTCTGAGGGAATGATAAGAAGATAGCGTGCCCGAAGCATAAGAAACGACGATGCAATGTTGAGGCGGAGTCGAAACAACAAGGGCTTCGGGGAGCGACGCGTAGGTGGGTCGACGCGACGAGCAAAACAACACAGAACACTTCGATAGCAAGAGGGAACAAGGCGATGATAGGCAACAGCCAGTACGGGACGAAATCAGATGAGCAATCCATTTCATTTGGGACTGTCGTGCGATGGCCTACTTATCAGTAAGGCACTGTCGAATAGCTTCATGGGAGAGAGAAGTGAGGGGTGAGCTCTCGGGAAACCGTCTCTCCACGTCCAAGTCCCCTCACCTGAGCCACGTCCATCCATGTTCCACGTCTATGAGATTTCTGCGAGGGTGCACATGACGAGCAACACTTGATGGTTTCTGGCAGCCAAGGGCGATTTTCAAGCAGAGATGGTGGTGGGAAGGGCATCAAGAGAGATGGAAAGCAAGAGAGTTGGCGAGATCAGACATGCGAAGCGGAAGGGCGGATCGCGGAGACCCCCAACACGGCAGCGCAAAATGGCCAAGTGAGACCCCGTCAGAACCCAAAGCGCGGTTTCTTTGGCCGCAAAAAACACACCTTTCCTATCTGGTAAAAAATGATCTGGGGCGTCGACAATGTTGATCTTGCGACAGGCAAAAACGCGCCTTTCACTAAGCGAGAGTATATAAGGACGGCCTGTCCCCCGCTCGCGCACCCTCAGACTTCCCAACGCAATTCCCAAGCTTCTCCCTCTCCACCCACCACACGGATTTTTGTGTTCAAGCCCTCGTTCGAAGCGTCGTCTTACCATCTACATAGACATTTAACAGTCATCGACAATGCCTCCCAAGAAGTCCACCACTGCTGCTCCCAAGAAGAGCGCTGCCGCCGCTCCGGCTCATGGCTCCTACATTGGTATGTCGCGACCATCTGCTCCACGCCACGATATCGTACCTTGTGTGCCATAGCTTCGTTGTAATCGCCGCCTAATACTGATTCTCTGTTGTAGATATGGTGAAGGATGCTATCGTCTCTGTGAGTATACTTTCTCAGGCGCATTGCGTTCCCCGCACGATAGCTGCGACGGCTGCGTCGCGCTGGTTGAGCACCACCCACAACACAAGCCCCCAGCACCCCATCCAACTGTAAAACTTGAAGAACATCATAGCTAATGCGTTTTATCTGCACTCTAGCTTAAAGAACGTAACGGATCAAGGTCAGTCATTCTTTTTTCCCTTGTAATTGTTGATGCCATCGACGCGTCTCGTGCACAAGTGAAACTTTCCTTGGAGCATACACTAACGCCTGCCCAGCCGTCAAGCCATTCAAAAGTACATCAGAGCCAACAACAAAACCGACAACGTCAGCGATGCTATGTTCAAGAGCCTCGTTAACCGTGCTATCTCTACCGGCGAGGAGAAGGGTGCTTTCTCGCGCCCCAAGGGTAAGCCGCATCCTTCCGTCAAAACAAAGACGCGTCTACCATCACGTCTCCTCTCACTTCTAGAAGAGAAATAAAGTAACAAGAAGATGTTACTAACATTTCTCAGGACCCTCTGGAACCGTGAAACTGGCGAAGAAGGAGCCCAAGGAGACTAAGCCTGCCGCCACCAAGGCCGAGGCCAAGGCACCCAAGGCTGAGAAGAAGGCCGCCCCTAAAAAGAGCACCACCACCACCACCAAGAAGGCTGCTGCTCCGGTAAGCACACTCTTCACGCCATCGACGACGTCAGTGGGCTCACTATCTACATAGAAGGCAAAGGCCACTGCCACCAAGAAGTCTACGGCGACGAAGACGGCCGCTCCTGTATGCATGTCTTCGCTTCATCAATAACTACGAACTAACCATGATCACAGAAGGCTAAGGCTGCGACTGCAAAGAGCCCCAAGGCCAATGCCAGCAAGCCCCGCAAGACTGCCCCCGCTGCTGCTACGGCTGCTCCTGCTGTCGACAAGGAGGTGCCGCACGTGCTTGGAAAGACCAAGTCTGGTCGCGTCACCAAGACAAAAGCTCCTGCTGCTACCGCTTCCAAGAAATCCGCCACAAAGAGCGCAACCAAGAAGGCACCGGCGAAGAAAGTCACGCCCAAGAAGTCTACACCCAAGAAGGCTGCGGCATAATTCGATTCCGCCGACTCTCCTTCTTTCTTCGTGTTGATCTCTTCTAACACGGTCATGTGTTCCCGGCCTCGACACGGCGGTTCCTTGTTGGTATATCAGACCGTCGTCGCATATGAGCCATGTTGATGATATCCCTTTTCTCTCTATCTCTCTCTCTCTCAATGGTACGGGGCTGGTACACGGCGGATAGGTGCGAATGGGCTTTAGGTGTTATATCTCTGTCTGCTGCGCTGGCTGGGTATTATGGGGCGTTCGGGCGCATTTGCGCTCAAGTGTATTCTTTTTGTCTTCCTGCTGTTCGAGGTAGCGCATGCACTCAAAACTATTCTATTATGCAAACTTGGACGCGTTTTTGCTTGTGAATGACCTGACGCGTTCGATGTTGTTTTGATGTGCACGGACAATGAGCGCGTTGAGGTTGAGAAGCACGTGATGGGCATGTCCATAAGGCTAGCGGGAAGAGGTCACGGGAAGATGTAACTAACGCTGCTGGGAGGAAGGCTTCAGAATAATAAGTTTCCATTTATAGGCTCGGATTACCTGTCATAATGAGTGATATAGCAGGATATAGTGGGAGATGTATAGTATTCAAATGATGACGTGTTGCAGGCTCAAGGGCACCAGGAACAGCGAGTAACTACATGCAGCAGGGGTTTGACAGTGATATGCGTGCACAGCAAAGAGGTGTGACAATGATGGCAGATGGTGAAGAGTGGCCATGGCGATTCACCTTGTCACTCACCCACTATACGGATGCATCCTGTGGTTTTCTCTTCACCAGCAAACAAGCCCCGAACAGCATTGATGGCGAATGAACAATGCGGAAGAATAGGGGTCGTCTTGCATCTACAGATACACTAACTATCTAGTATTACTCCGTAGAGCTTCACATTCTAGGAAGAATTCTAGAAGTGCGGCGCATGACAAGCGGGCCGCCACAACAGAAGCCGCTGTGGCAGACGCAAACTCCGCTTTTCCCCCGTTTCCCCCGTTTCCGACGCTGGTGTTGTTTCGCGGCATGGATAAGGGTGGTGGGTGCGAAGAGATGTGTGGGCTGTGGCGGCTATCGGCAAACGGCAGCGTCTGGCGCCCGGCTGTCTTCTGCGTTTTCTCTTGTGACGGTGGAGAGTTTGCTGTCATATCTACCGAATATTTCACACATGTAATAATACATTGACGATGGTCGATACAGCCGCCGATCCTTAGTTGGGAGTCAGATGGATAATACATCGTTGATTGTTGACGTTGATGTTGGCCGAGTCGAGTCGAGTCGAGTGAGGTGAGCGGCATGCTTGTACTCCGTAAGCTGGCTGTAACCTGTAGACGACTGAAGAAACACCGTTAGTGCAGTTGCCGCGTAGACATTCATGTCTGTTCCATTCCGTATTCTATTCTCATTCACTCATCTCATGCAATTGAGCGTGGCTGGGGGCTGGGGGGCACGTATGATATTGCGCTTCCGTCTAATCCTAAACGGGCGGTGCTGTACTCAGCCCAATTTCACGACGCAATTCCCCTGAAAACGACGACATGGCGAGACTGAGCGTTGTGCAGATGGAAGACTTTATCAGGGACCGACCACGCTTAAACCTCTGCGACTACGCGATACAGTTGGTGTAGTTGTGCTGCGACAAGAGACCCATCTGTGCAAACCCAACGTGCCCGAGTGGTGATTTGGGTCTTGGTCCGCTCCCTTTGCCAAGGACAAGCCGGCAAGAAACCCTGGGCGACCTTGCTTTGTCCCTACGACGACTCCCCGAAGTCCTCCCCGACTTCATATACCACCAGCCAGGCGAGCACCCACACCCACATCGACATCCACATTCACATCCACATCTGCATTCACACCCATTCTTGTGACTAAGGCGAGCCATTGCTAGCGGCCGCTGACCTTGAGCCTCCCAGCAGCACCGCATCTGCCCCCCCCCCCCCACAGCACGCAACCCACGGCAAACGCCATAGCAACCGCGCTCGCCCGGCGACCAACGACTCACCGAGTGCTGCGTGGAACCTGCCTCGTTGATGCTTACGACTATCGTCGTGCCGCGGACGATGCCCTCCTTGGCAGCCGACAGCGACAATTCCCACTATCACCACCAGCAATCGCCCTACGACCTGCCCACCCGAACGTCCCACAAGCTGCCGCAGGCGAGGACACACACGGACAAACTTGCGAATGGAGAGACTCCGACAATGAACGGCAAGCCGGTGAATGGACAGGCGATGCAGGCGATACCCAATGGTCGTCCGCTGCCGCCCTCGCAGACAGATGGCGCCCTGAACGGCACCCAGCGAGGGTGGAGCATGGACTCACAGAGTACGTCCAGGTCGCCCGAAAGGCGGGGTAACTCTGGTGAGCTACCGGCCAGAGACGACGGCTACTTTGCCTCAGTCAAGAGTGCTGCGACGGAGACACAGGAGGGTTACTGGAGCACGCACGTCAAGCTCGGAAATGTCGACTCGAACGACGGCACCAAGGACGCCCGTAAGGATTCGAACACTCTAGCAAGGCCCGAATCCGACTTGCAGTCGGCGCATTCGCCAAGCAGCAATCTACACATCCCGACCGGTTCGAATTCGACCTCGACATACCGTGTCTCTTCTCCTGCCGCCTTCAACCACAAGTCCACGTCTCCGCCCGAGCAGCCCTACCGTTTGCAGCACCGCCACACCCTCGAGGTGCCCAAGGTCTCGGCATCGCGTGTCCACAACTTTCAAAACTCCTCCGACGACGTTGCGACCGCTAGCGGTAGGTTTTCGCCCAACACCCCGACCCGTCGCAGAGGCTCCATGTCCCTCGCACGGCGTGCTACGCGGTCGATCAACTCCGATATGCATCTCGACGAGGTGCCGCAAGATGAGGATGCCGCGCGATGGGCGGAGCACATACGCCAAAAGCGAGCCAGCAAGAGGAAGCGGAAAGAGGACGAGGACGACGATCGCGTCGTTGTGGGTACTAAGGTGGATCAGAACCATGTCAACTGGGTCACGGCCTACAACATGCTTACTGGTATACGCTTCACCGTGTCCAGAACCAACGCGAAGATGGATCGCGAGCTCACTGATGCCGATTTTGATGCCAAGCACAAGTTCTCATTTGACATGTACGTCCCGGACGACCTTTCCTTTCAACACCTACTACTTTTTTTCAATCGAACGTGTAGTTATTCTGGGTCAAGTGCATTCTGGACAATGGCTAACTGCATAATAGCACGGGTAACGAACTCACTCCTTCCGCAAAATACGACTTCAAATTCAAAGACTACGCACCATGGGTGTTCCGTCACCTGCGCACCATCTTTGGACTGGACCCTGCCGACTATCTCGTATCATTGACGAGCAAATACATCCTTTCCGAACTTGGATCCCCGGGAAAGAGTGGCAGTTTCTTCTACTTCTCTCGAGACTACAAGTACATCATCAAAACGATCCATCATGCCGAACACAAATTCCTCCGGAAGATTCTAAAGGATTACTACAACCACGTTAGAGAAAACCCAAACACCCTTTTGTCGCAATTCTACGGCCTTCATCGCGTTAAGATACCCTACGGACGCAAGATCCATTTTGTCGTAATGAATAACCTATTTCCTCCGCACCGGGATATCCACCGTACTTTTGATTTAAAGGGTTCAACCATTGGAAGAGATTTTGCCGAGGAACAGTTGGAGGCAAACCCGCGGGCGACATTAAAAGATCTGAATTGGTTGCGAAGGGATCAACATCTGGAGTTTGGCCCGACGAAAAAGCAGGCGTTTGTGGAGCAGATGCAAAGGGATGTGAAATTATTGCAGCGATTACACATCATGGACTACTCCATGCTCATTGGTATTCATGATTTGGAGAAGGGCAACGAAGAGAATCTTCGCGACAAGACGCTACAGGTCTTCCAACCGGGTGGCGAGCAAGCAGAAGACTCGCAACCAGCAATGCTCGCGCGTACGCCTTCAAAATTGGAAAGTGCTCGAAAAGCAAAGGAGCTGAGGCACATTATCAAGAATCAGAAGCCGGTGCCCATGGAGCAGATGGCGCTCAAGATGCCGGAAGAGCTGGACGATCAGCCGAAAAAGAACTACTTTTACACAGACGATGGTGGCTTCAGGGCCACCCACGAAGACGACAATGCTGGAGAGGAAGTCTACTACCTTGGTATCATCGACTGCCTAACTCACGTAAGTTCAAATTTTTCGTTTTGTATTGTCCACTCGCTAAAGGCCATAGTATTCGCTCATTAAGCGCATGGAGCACTTCTTCAAAGGCCTCATGAACGAAGAACCACAAATTTCCGCCATTCCTCCAGAGAGATATGGTGATCGGTTCGTGAAGTTTATTAGCGCCGTCACAAAAACCAAGGAAGCCGCTGAGCGGGAGAATGCGGAAGAAACGGCACATGCCAACAGTGACCCCATACTAGCGGGTATCAATTCGACTCGCAGTGAGCGAACGTCGACAGAGAAGGTGATACAGCAAGCGGAAGGACAAGCGGAGCGTTCAAGGCAAAGAGGTGCTTCGGAAAAAGACGTGCCACATCGCGAGATGCGCAACGTGAGGAGCCCGTCTGCTGAACGAGGTGAACTGGGGACTACGCTACCAGTAGTAGAAGAGGCTGCAGAGTCCGCTAGCACTGGTGGAAGGAGCAATCGTAGCACGGAGACGGATTTGAGGCCACAGGCACCGCCGCTACGAGAAGAGGATAGACGCTTGTCTGACCACAGATCGAGAGACGAATCGCATGGTCGACCACCGCCCACACCACCAAAGGACTCTGGTACCGCGAATAGCGTCGACCGACCACCCACACCCCCAAAAGATCCTGGCTATACAAACCGACACTCGGGGCCTCCTACGCCACCAAAAGAGGAACGAGGACGAAGAGGGAATGGTAAAGAATTGCCACACCTTCCGCCTATGGAAACAGTGGTCAGGGTGAATTAGGATGAGCCCTGGCTAACAACAAAGCCATGGCGATCTGCACCTGTAACTCCGAGGGGACAACCATGTTGAAACGCTTGACTAGGACGAACGCACAAGCATTCATTTTTTCCTTTTCTACCTTTACCCCATCACAACCTTTCTGTCTGTTATTCCCTTTCTCACAGAACTCTCTGAAGGATATCATGGGCTTGCATAGTGTCCGCTTTCCCTTTGTCGCCTGTCTTCCTTTTTTTACCCCGTGTTAGCTTGATGAAGCGCTGATTGTGATTGTGATTGTGCAATGCATGATACCAAGTGAATTGTTTTTTTTTTGCTGTACAATCACTTCTTGCTTTGCTTTACGTCTCCTATGTCCCTATACTCTGTGTGTCCTTATTTTACTGGATAACGGCTGTTTTCTCTCAATCACTTCTTTTCTTGTCTTCTTCTTCTTCTCCTTCCTCCTCTTAAGCATTGTTGTACTCTGTGCGTCTAATTGGGCAGCCAGGTCGTGTGTGTGTGTGTGTGTGTGTGTGTGTGTGTGTGTGTGTCTATGTATGTGTGGATGCATTGCTGGAGCGCTATATGCCTTCAATAACTTGTATGGAGAGCACCTCCTCCCCCCCTTCTTTCTTTCACCTTCTTGTAGGATATCTTTTCTTCTTTTTTCCCCACACGAGACCAGAGGGGGTTTGGTATTTGGTGATGAGTTGCTCCGTCGTGGCAGGGGCGGGAGAGACGGGTGCTTGCTTGGGGGGAGAGGGGGGTGCGGTGCATGCAGTTGAAGTGGTTGCAATGGGTAGGGTTGGTGGGGTACCTTGGCGTATGTATGGGTAGATAGAATTAGGTAGAGTGCCGAGTTGGCGAATGCATTAGATATTCTTAATTTATTTTTGCTGTGGGGGTTTGTGATTTTTGTACTTTTTTTTTTGGGGGGGGGGGGGGGTGGGGGTTGGGTAATGAGAGGGTTATCTGTCAAATAGTATGCTGAATTCACACGAGGGTTCTTCATGTAGGTTGATACAACTACGATATGTACAACTCATCATGTGGAGGGATGGATGGATGGATGAAAGAATGTTGGTTGCTCTTTTTTCTTTCCTTCTTTTTTTTAGCTGGGGGTCCTAAATTACATGTATGCGAGAAGTTTAGGTGAGAGTGGTGCAAAGTTCCCACGATAGAGACATCAGCAAAGGAACCGGCAGGCTAGTTAGATGAGAGTGATTGTGAGGTTGTTTTCTTCTTTTGAAAAACGACGGTGCTTTTGTCCTGGACAGGATGGATCTTGTGCAAGGATTGAAAGATTCCAGACATCTCGGCTTAGAACTAACTGTTGGATTTTTGTTGTAGAGGTACTATATTTGGTAGGGGTGGATTCTTAAGTGGGTTTTTTTTTTAGTGGGAGGTTAAGGTTGGTGTTTTTGTTGGATGGATGGTTTTGCTTGAGAGGGATGGATGGTGTGGGATTTTGTGTTTGGTGTTTGATTTGGTTGGTTGGTTAGTTGTCTTTTGTCTTTTGTCTTTTTTGTTTTGGGTGGAGCTTTGGGGGTGGATGGATTGGTTGCTTGATGCATATTTAAACTATATAAAACAAGGAAAATATCTATTCTTGAAAATCTAATATATGAATGCAAAAAACTGGAAAAGTCACGAGCGTATCAAACGGCTGCCTGTAGCTGCAAAATAAAAAAAGATGTTCATGGTGTGGTTTAATACCGATAGAGTACTAATTCCTCTATGAAAACTCACTCCAGAAACGACAAGTAAAAACTTTGTGTTTGTTAAGTTTGATATCCAAGTCTTCTTTCTTCAAGGATCGTAGATACACCCCCCTCTCCTCATGAAAGTATTCTCGCACTGATTAGTGTTTCTACATCGTTCAGGTCTCCAATCCACACAATTCCAATCACTCAAACGACCCCGATACGAATCTCCTTAACCACTCCAACCGTTTCGTCATCCATACTAGTCCCCTGGAGCTACTACACTCCACCCGCACCGCTCCTGTAAAACCTCCATATAACACCGATCTCAAGGAGCCAGTTTCAGCGAGGGTACCCAACATCCACATCAAAACCCCACATCGTCCCAAGTCTTCCCACAGATCCCACAACAACCCCACACTCGAAAGAGACCCAGCAAATCGCAACATCCAAAGCCAATGTAAAACAAACACAACACAGTGAGAAACAGCGTATCACGTATTCCACAACAGCAGAATCCACATCGCACATCGTATAGCAGAAAGGAATACAAGTCAAGAGTACAAACACGTAGTATTTCCCCTCACATAGTCCAAATAGAAACATCCTCACTACCTTTGTATTTTACCCAAAATACCATGCCAATTCCACTCCTATTTACCTGGACACCTCAATATATATCCCTTCCCCAACACCTTCCACCTGCAAACCACACACAGCGCCTCGATGTATCCACATGACGTATCCTGTTCCTAATTCCCAAACTATACACATGTAATAACCATCACAGCTACCCCGTCAAACGAAAACATCCTAATGTCCAAAAACAGGTTCGATTCCACCCGTGTCATGCGGGCTGCCGCACTCATAGAGTCTGGGAATGCTTACCACAAAGGAGTGGGGAACTACGGCGCTGGTTTGAAATTACACCCATGTTCTCCTTCTCCTCGTCCTCCTCCTCTCCTTTATTGTCATCCCCGCCCACCCACCAGGAAAGGAAGAGGGAAAGAATACAAGGATGATTCGCATATCTACCCTACCAGAAATAACCTTTGAATGGGGTGTGTGTTTTTGGGGTAATTGGCATCAAACACGCAAAAACAGAAGAGGGGTACGATATCAACATCTGTCTCCATCTCTACCCAACAATACAGCTTAGTACGCAAGAAAGCTATTCTGAACAAGAGAGGAATCGAGACTAAGCCGTTCAGATATCCTAGTAGTGATACAAAGAAGGGGCGAAATATAACAAGGAAGTTCGACAAAGAATACAGAAAAGTAAAAAGAAGTACAAGGTAAAAAGAAGTACAAGGTAAATAGATAGAATTCTAAGTTAAATAATAGACAGTATTCTCAACAAAGTCAACATTATTTTACTTCTTTTCCATCATTATGGAGCAAACGATCTGACGATATTGACTTGAGCTACGATTGTGCAAGTGTTACTAGCGCTTGGTCTTGGTAGTATTGAGTGAAGTTTATGGTAGTTGGAATACGTTTCCTGACAGGGATGCAATTGAGTCATAGGTTCTCTGTAGGTGTTTGTTGGTTTACATAGGCTGCATTCTGCAGTGATCAATTAGATGCACCTATGCTAGGGTAGTAATTCATTACACAACTCCAGATGCTCCTGCATATTGCACGTGTTTATTCGTCCGCAGTAGCCTCCTTTCGACATCTCTCCGAGGGTGTCTCACTTGACCCTCGCGCCTCCACGGCTGAGGGCGTTATGACTGAAGATGATGCTCGCCATGACGAGCAAGGCGATGAACATGATATAGATGACGCCCACTTCTATTCCTAATTGTACAAAAGCGGTATAACCCGTTTCCTGGCCGTCTTTTTCACCGCCTAATCTTTACTTGTAGAAGTCGAACTTATCTGCCTCAGTCGCGCCCTTGACTTGGCTTGAGTATGCGTCCTCCAAATCGCTCTGGATAATGTTGTATCTGTTCTTCCGCACAGCCCTCAAACCCGCCTCTTGCATGATTGCCGCAATGACAGCTCCAGACAATGGATCGTTTCGCACAATCAAGCTGTCTAGGTCAACTTCGGGCGACAAGCTCATCTTGCCGGCAATTGTGCCGAAGATGAGGCGGCGCTCACGGCGATCTCGGAGGGAGGGAAATTCGATCTTTCTGTCAAGACGTCCGGGTCGAAGGAGCGCAGGGTCCAGCGTGTCAGCACGGTTGGTTGCCATGATGACCTTGACGTTGGAAGTCTGATCAAAACCGTCCATCTGGTTGAGCAGCTCAAGCAAGATACGCTGCACTTCTCGGTCGGCGCCTGTCTGGGCATCGAAACGCTTGGTCGCAATAGCATCGATTTCGTCGATGAAAATGATGGACGGCGAGTTTTCGCGCGCCATTCGGAACACGTCACGCACCATACGCGGCCCCTCTCCAAGATACTTCTGCACGAACTCCGAACCAACTACACGGATGAACGAAGCCGTTGTACTATTTGCAACCGCCTTCACCAACATGGTCTTTCCCGTTCCTGGAGGTCCATAGAGCAGCACACCGCGCGGGGGGTCAATACCAATCTGCTTGTACAGATCAAAGTGTGTCAACGGCAGCTCAACAGCTTCTCTGATTTCCTGTTTTTGCATGTCTAAGCCTCCTACGTCTGCATATGTCACATCGGGTTTCTCGTCCTGACCAAGCATAGCAATCGAGGAGTCAGCTTCTGGGGGAAGGATATCGACGAGCGCATTCGAGTGGCGGTGGAGGGCGACAGATGATGAAGGTTTAAGTAGTTCACGGTCGAGGGTGGAGAGGATTCGGACAACGTAATTCGAGCCGGTAGACGACTGTACGATGCCGGTACTGTTAACATTAGGATCAGGATGTGCAGCAGCGAATATGGCGTGGTTCGTACTTTTGATCGATTGCCTCCATGAACTGTCCTATCACCAGGGGCACGCTCTGAATACGCTTTATCTCCTCCTGTGCACGCACTAACTCTCGCTTCAAACTCCGTTGTTCATCCTTGATATACTCTTCTTGAAGATGGATATACCTAGCTGAGATTAGCTCCAGGCATTTGATGATGCTGTTACAGTGGTACATACTCTAGCTGTCGCTGGAGCTTTTTGAAGTTGGAATAGTCATCACCATCTGTCGAGAAACCCTCCAGTGTATCGAAGTTGGGTATTGATGACGGGAGCTGCTTCTTGTGAGGTGCGACCGTGTTGGCCGGATTCTCCACGGCGACGTCAGCCATGACAGATTTGGCGTCTTCGGGGAGAAGTTAGCGTGACTGATCTTCGAGGCGTTTGAGTGTGAGTGAGAGTACAGATCGGGGGCGACAAGGATGGAAGATTGGGTGAGCAGGTGGCAGGTGGGTGTTGTGTGTCGTGGAATTGTGAGGAAGCTCCAGGCTCGGAGCTAAGGCTACCGCCAAGCCCGACCCAATAGTCACGTGCATTTCTATTCACTCGATGGTGATGAAGGTATGAATCTCAAATTTGAAGAAATTACGAATTGTTGGATGATTCATTTTGGGAGATATGGATACTGAGGCCTTTACCTAAGTATTGCTATCGCTACAAATTCATTATACTCATTTGAAGCGCTTCTCAACTCACGGTACGCCCAGTTCATTGGTTCACAGACACGAGCCTAGCCGTAATGCACAACACTTCTGACTTCGTAGGGGGGAACCAAGCCTTTGTTCGAGATGTTTCATCGCTGCTTCTGATTCTGAAGGTGATGGGTGGATGGTTAACTCCTTAAGCCAGCAAGCACCTTGTCGCAATATCGCGTGTCAGCGAAGGATCGTCTTCCTAACAACGAGCTCGTGGTCGATGTGTCGCTCAAGGACATCACATGCCCGATTAATGGCGAACCTGAAAAGAACGTACAGTTAGAAGAAGCGATCGCTTGCCCAGGTCTTGATCGACGGCCAGCAAGGTTTCTTCATAAGATGCACATCCTGTCCCCGCTATCAAATCCAAGCGGCCCGAGTGCTAGTGTAGACAGACCCTTGGCCACGCTACCTTTCACCACTTACCACAGTGAGCATGCCATTTCCTCCGTCCACAGGTGGCAGTCAGACAGGAGCCGGAGACGCATAATATCGAGTAGATACCCAGATCCGCGGAACGTGGTGGGCGGGAGGAGACGCATGCCAATAAACGGTCACTGACGGTAATCCCGGTCGTTTGTTGGCGTGCTCAATGCTCAAACAGAGCGAATTGCTGTTTCCGTATCACCCGCTCGCATTGTCGCTGTTTCCAAAGGCCCACATGAAGGTGCACCGTCTGGCAGCAATCGTGGAGCGTCTGATGGAGTTTTTTCTGTCGCGGACGCTCACATGTACGGACGGTGCCGGGGCAGGCAATGGATGTCAGCCAGACGAAAGCGCTGGAGTCAGTCGGAAAAAAGGAAAGCAGACTGGAAGAATTACGACATGGACATGAGCGGGCCGGGGGACGACGTCTGCGGGAGGCGTGGAAGCACCCAGGGAACACGGCTCCGTCGTCACCTTCAGAGTGTTGGTTGGTGGTGCAAAGTCGGCGGCAGAGGTCGGCGCGTTTTCGACGGAGGGTGAGAGTTCGGAAGCGCGCACATCTGGGGTCTCGGCCACGCCCAACGGGCTCCCTCTTGATAACAGCACAACGTCCGCTCGCCGCGAGTGATGTAATAAGTGGAGAGAGACATTTGTTCCACTGTCACACGGCGAGCATGCGTAATGACTCCGGCTGGCAAATTAGGGTTAGACTAAGGCTTGAGTCTCCGGCAAAGCAGCCACTCCACTGGTTCGCGCGACGCGTCTTCTGATCCTTATGCAGACGTCTTCTTGCTCTGTATCTTGGAGTCTATGTCGTCGCCAGGCGTGGGCTATGCTGCCATTGCGCGCTCTCGTTGCGATGCTGAGTGCTGAACAGCCCGTCTCGTGACAAGCTTAGCGCCATCTGTGCCAAGCCTGAGTGAGGCTCCTCTGTGAGGATTCTCCGCTTCCAACGACCATAGCCGCCGCAAATCGCGTCCAAATCGTGCGGTACGTGAACCTATCCCCCACACCCCAGCCCACCGCCTGCCTGGCCTGCCCTGATGCAAAGACATTAATAGCGCCCCTCTGTCATCGCTCCCGTGTGTATACCCCCCTCCCCAATGCCCCTTCCTGGCCCCCTTCGTCGAGCGCCTTTCCACGACCTGTCCTGTCCGACTCCAGGCCCGCGTCGGCTCAGCGGTGGCCGGGACGCGTCTGCCCCAAAACATCAACATGGACGCTAATGTGCCATTGACCAGGTGGAACGCATGCTCTCACGTGCCCAGCGCTCCTCTACCTCCCGCCACGCCTCGCCATCGCCATCGTCACCCTCGTTTTATTCGCCCTGTGACGCCCCGGGACGCTCGCCGTGACCGCGCACCATGGACTTCCAGTCGCCGCAGAATGCCATGTACGATCCCTCCAGCTTCATCGACCCCAGCGCCATCTCGAATGGCCAGATGAACGGCACGCGCTACCCGATGTCTTCGGTGCCCCAGAAACGAGACTCGACCGGCGCGACCCTTTCGCGCTCACAGACGCCGTCGCAACAGCCCCAGTTTGGCTTTCAGCAGCCCTTCTCCCACACTCCATCGCCAACCATGCAGAACCAGCATTTCCGCCCAGGCCAGATGCCGCCGCAGAGGATGCAGACGGCGTCGCCGGCCCAGAACCCCCACGCGCCGCAAATGTCCCCCATGGGCTTTGCGCAAAACCCGCAGATGGCCCAGGGCTTTGATCCCAACGCAAATGGCCAGTACCCTGTCCAGTCCGTCCAGCTGTCGCAAAATCTGCAGAGCCGCCAGCAAGAGGCGCAAAGACAGTACGCTGTGCGCCTACAACAGCAGCAGCAGCAGCTGGGCGGCATGGCTGCGACTAACATGGCTGCTCAGCAGAGACACCAGCCGGGACAGATGCCCGCTCGCCCAGGTCAGCACCCTGGCATGCAGCCGCAGATGATGCCGGCACAGATGCAGGGCCAGCGACCAGCCCAGATGCAGGGCCAAATGAACAATCAAATGCAGATGCAGTCTTTCCTAAACAACGTCAAAGCTTTGATGGCCTCGCAAGGGCGTCCATTCAACCCCCAGCCATTGATCGCCGGCCGCCCCATCAATCTACACCAACTGTACACTGTCGTTCTTGCGAAGTACAAGGGTAGCCAGATGGTTACACAAAGCGGGCAATGGCCACAAGTTGCACAGCTCATGGGCATTCATCCGAGCCAGTATCCAGCCGGCCCCGAAGAACTGCGCATCATATATGATAATCAATTGGGTCCTTACGAAGCGGCGTACATCCAAAGACAAAAGGCACAGATGAAGAACATGAACCCTATGCAAGCGCAGATAGGAACAATGAGTCAACAAATTTCGCCAACCAGGAATGTTGCACCGGGAGCACAAAATAATGTCGCGACGCAACAACAGGAATACATAGCGGCATTGCAGAAGAAGGCAGCGATGCAGCAGCAGCAACAACACCAACAACAACACCAACACCACCAACAGCAGCAGCAGCAGCAACACCAACACCACCACCAACAACAACAACACCAGCAGCAGCAACAACAACAACACCAGCAGCAGCAGCAGCAGCAGCAGCAACAACAACATCAACATCAACATCAACAGCAGCAACACCAACACCAACAGCAGCATCAGCAACACCACCAGCAACAGCAACAACATCAACAACAGCAACAACATCAACAACAACATCACCAGCAGCAGCAAGCCGACCCGAACATGCAACATCACCAGCAGTTTGGAGCACCCGTGCAACAACTTCCGCAAGCAACACCTGTGCAAAGCAATGCCTCCCCAGCCCTTCTCAACGGTAGTAGTACACCACAAGCAGATGGAAGCGTTGCAAGTCAAAATCGGAAGAGCATGAGTCGGCCACTTGAGGGAACCCCAGTGCCAGGACAAGAACCCGGTCAAGCGAACGTACCTACTCCAAAGTCGGAGGAAAAGAAACCTGTAACGGAACCCGTCGTGTCTGAGAAAGAATTCTTTATATCGGACGACGGTTACTACGAGCCGGCTACGACCACTATCAAAGGCACATGGGGTTTGCTGGAGTTCAAGTCAGAATTACAGAAGCTGGTAGACCAAAAGTTGCAGTTTATACCCAATGCACCTGAGATGCGAGAAACGGGCGTGGTCGACATCCGAGCAATTACGATGAGCCTACGATCTGGCTTGTTCGCAGAGACAAGGCTGGCTTTGGATACACTGTCAAGATTAACCCACGAACACAACATTCAGGTTGACTTGGAACAGTGTGAAGACTTGGTAGATGTTTTGGTGGGTTATGCTGAGGAGCAGCTGGAACTTCTGGCCAATGACAATCCAGAAGTGACCGATATTATCGACCTTACGCTATACGAGGATGTTATACAAAACTGTCAAATTGAGGTTTCCAACCTTCAGGATCTTCCACCATTTGGCACAAAGGAATACGAGCTGTGTCGAACCGCTGACCGATTGCTCGCGATCACGGCCATTTTGCGCAATCTGTCCTTTCTAGAGATTAACCACGCCCTCCTATCCAGTCCCATGGTACTGAAATTTCTCTCCAACGCAATACGACTCGTCGGCACTAGGGTACTTTTGCTTCGTTCTCACGTTAACACTTTTGATTTCATGAAGGATCTAGTAACCTTTTTCTCCAACACAAGTACCAAGATCAACCTACCGTCTCGAGAAGATGCCTACGCCATTCTGCATTTCCTCTGTGCATTTGCTCCGTGCCCACGACCAGGCATACCGATCCGTTTCACGCCGTACAATCCCCGGGTTCATCGCTACCTTCCATCAGCTGTCGATAGTCTTGCTAAGCTCCTAGCTCGCGATGACCCTAACCGGATGTATTGCAAACAGATTTTTGCCAATGAGGCTACGTCGGACCCTGCCTACGATTTACTCACACGCGCTTTCGCACTTTCCATCGCCGTAGTCCCCGATCGTACCGAAGGACGACTCCACGACATATCGGAAACTCGCCCTAAGGAACTTCGGATGTTTGAAGCACGAATCGCAGAGGTGCGAAAACCTTATCTCATGCAAGGCATGCTTGCTGCAGATATCCTGGCTAGCCTAGCACCTGGCCCGGAGAGCGGTGTTTGTCGTTCCTGGCTGGAGGCAGATGATGGCTGGGCTTGCAGTCTCCTCAAATTTGCAATGTCGCTCTGTTCAGCGGATGCAAGTCTGCCAAATCCGCCGCCTCCACAGCCAAACCACCGCGGCCAACGAGCTATAACAGAGGATCGCGAAGGTTTCCACCTCATCGTTACGCGAGCTTTATCAATGCTCAGGCGGCTAGGGGACAAATCCAAGGGCGCTGAAGTGTTGGTAAAGAGTGTACAATCCAATGGAGTGAAGCATGGGGAAGAAGAAGATGACGATGACGACGACTATGACATGGAGGAGCTGGATTTTGGAGGTACGACCTGGAAGGTGAAGGCAGACATTTTACCCAAGAAGGAGACAGTGCTTGGTGCCCTACTCACTCACTTGGACGGGAGATCGTTGAGGCAATTTAGTGCGCTTGGATACCTCGCGGATGATTAGGAGTTGCCTGGTAGCATTTCATGAAGATATGGGGGGCTTGGCGGCGCATGAGAAGATGGATTTCTATCCAGACAAGGACGTGGGACGTCAGGGTGGTATGGCTTAGTTACAGGTCTGGTTGTATCCCCAATTCTTTAGTACCATTGTGACATTATCCAAAAACTCGGCGTCTACATCTTTCTTTGAGGCGGACTCGGTCTTATATCCAGGCAATTTTTTTACTCATTGGCCCGGCGTTTTGGTACGTGATCGCCTATGCCTTAGTTGTATAGTATATATATGTATATGTCGTAAACACCAACGTGAGAAAGTTGGGCATTAAGCAATTCGATTAAGTGTGTCTATACGTATTATTGAGGCTTCTATATGATCAGTTGTGGGGGAACGCAAATGTAATGACGTGCCTGTGAAAGATCCCAAGCGGCAAGTTTAGGCGAGCGGAGGTCTTCGAGCTCAGAGTTGTCAGCCTTTCTTGAACTCACCACTATTTTGACAAGCCAACAGCACACGAAAAGAACAAGATCATGGTGAATTTTGTACGAGGAGAGCGCGTATTATTGGACTTGGAATCAGGAGGAATAGCAGAAAATCACAAACCCATACAACCTCAAGCCCCGCAAGCCCTCCCCGCCGCATTCGTCGGCGACATCCTCGAACGACCTACCTCCACAACAGTCTCTGCCCCCCCGATAGCGCCAGCCTTCAAAGCAAGTCCAAATGGCTTTCCTGCGCACAAAAAGCGCACGCCTAGAGTTTCGGCGTTCAAGCAACGGCGAGCAGCGCAGGAACAAAAAGATACTGCTGCGGCCCAGGGAAACCAGGACAAGGACCAGGACAGCACACAGAATCCTCGTGCAGCGACCGTGAGCACTGAGGAAGAAGAGAAACAACAGATTGATGAGGAGAACCGGCAGAAACTTGCGAGTATGTCGGAGGAGGAGATTGAGGAGGAGAAGAAGGAGTTGTTCAGCAGTCTGCCACAGAGTTTGATAGAAAGATTGTTGGGACGGGCAGATATTTCGCAGGGAAGCAATGAAGTGGATTGGGAAGAGAAAGATGCGCCTGTGCCTGCGCCTGCACCTACGTCTACGTCTACCTCTGGAGATGCCAAGATGAAATCGCAGCAGGAATCAACACCGTCGAAGAAGGTGTCTTTCGCCGAATCAGCGCCTCCACCCTCGCAACAACGACCATCAACCATACCCTCCCCTAGCCTCCCTCCAACCACGGAAGCGCAAGAGACAACCCCCCTCGACCCACCAACCGGCTCAATGCACTTCCCCAAACCCCCCCAACCCCCCGACCTCGACCCCAACGACCCCTCCTTCCTAACTTTCCTCCACGAGAAATACTTCCCCAACCTCGCCTACGACCCCTCCCAACTCTCCTGGATGTCACCCATCGACCCGTCCGACAAAACATCACCTTATCACCCCTCCCAGACCTCGTTCAATGCCTCAGATCTGCGCTTCGACTTCAAAGGCGCACTCCTTGCGCCTAGTACAGCACGCAAAATACCCGTCTCGAAGGGTCTCCATCATCATGCCGAAGCGCCCGAAGCAGCCGGATACACGATCCCCGAACTGGCAGTGATGGCGCGCAGTGCAGTCGCCGCCCAACGCTGTGTAGCATTCCAGACTTTGGGACGCATATTATACCGACTAGGCAGTGGTGAGTTTGGGTTTGAAAAAGTGAAACGGAGGGGTGATGGCATGGTGCATCAGATTATCAAGGATCCGAACGTTGAAGAGGAGGTTGATGAAGAGGAAATTGAGGTCGATATGGAGGATGCTGGTAGTGCTATGGCGGCGGGACTTTGGGGCTGTATGGAGGAGGGTCGGGTCGTGGATACGTTGACGGCGGAGGCGGGGAGGGAGAGTGGGCATCTGACTGCTAGGACGTATGCGCAGGAGGCGCTTTGGAATTGGAGGAGAGGTGGGGGACGGAAGAGACAGGCTGTTTGATGGGTGTGGGTTGAAGGGATACGGTGCTTAGGAGATGCGTATCATGCTTTAAGATGTACGTTCTACTGACTTCTTACCTGCTTGGCAAGGTAAAGAAAGCATGGGTGGTATCGTCGTTACGACACGTATCGCATCTCGAAATCCCGCCATCAGGGGCAACGCGTGACTACAGTAAGAGATTTTTGATACCCCCATAGGGAAGACCAAGAATGATTCTTCTCTATATAAGGTTCGAAGCCACGTCCTTCAAGTGCCATGTTTTTCCCCCCCTGTTTCACGAAACTGTTATGCCAAACTGTTAGAAGTGATGTTATGGAGTGAGTGATACAGTATGCCTTTCTCGTCTTATAGCCAGCGAGCCTAGGTCACTGTCGCGGCTCCCCGAAGTACGCCAACCCCTCTCAGTATATCATCTAAACTGACACTGTGTCCACCTGGTACCGTGCTCCTCCACACCCCATCCTCCACGCGATCAGCCTCAGGCAAGAGACAAAAGTGTGGACTCGGTTCCGCTTTCAGCCACTTGAAGTCATCTATCTGGTCCCAATGGTTCTGAGATATCGAAGTGTCATCTGTAAGCTATCCGCTTATTAGACCCGCTCTGATTCCCAAAAAGAAGTGGTAAAGGGAAGAGTACTCACGTAAGCTTGGGGGATCGGCGCAAAGCGTATGTTGTCACAGTCTTCGATGATAGGTCGGCTTGAGCAATGAAGATATACATCGATATTCTTCGAGCCGTGCATACGGAATTGCTGGCTCGAGACCACGAGGACGCTGTGCTCGATGCCGGTAATGTGCATAGGACCCGCCACCCGTCCACACACTATCAACGATTCCTTTATGTTCTTCAGTATCAGGTTTGCAAAAGGTTGTCCGCCATTTGTTGTAGGGGGCGAAAGATCTATGACACTGTGTCGAAGGTTCATTACAGTTCCTGTGCGTGTCGCGTCGGTTGATGAGGGCGGGAGGATAATGTGAGATCCAGTATGGTTTGATATCGATACTCCTGTCCCGTTAGACTCTACATTTTTCGTGGCTAGGAAATCCAACTCTCTTTTCTCCTCGCTCGGGCTCATTTTATCCAGAGGTGTCGTGACGAAACTACTACCCCCCATGGAACTCATACCCGAATCCTTTCCACTCTCCACTGCCCCCCCACCGCTTCTGCCAGGCACTTTCAAACCTCCCCTCGCCAGCTCGGCTGCATCTGCCAAACTAATCGCACTCTCGTTCTTCCTTGCCGTCTTGAACGTAAACTTCTTCCTGCCGCCTAGACTGGCTGTACGTATCCCCTGAAACTTTTCCGTGAGGGCTTTGATGGCTTCGGCATATGTGCGTTGGTCGTATGCAGGGATGTAGGACGAGGCATCTTTTACTTCGTGGGAGAGACGGTCGATGCCGGCGAGGCAGTGGTCCAAGGCGTCGGTTAGTTCGCCACCGGACGGTGATGTAGTTTGGAGGCGTGCCATTTGTTCTTGGAGGGCTGTGACTTCATGTTGGAAGTATCGGAAGAACCGCTCCTTGAGGTTCACCTCGGATTGGAGAACGGGTGCCGGCGCTGTGGAAGATGACATGACTGTGATGGCACGAGGCTATAGTTATAGTATTTAATGTAGCTACCGCGTATCTTGTATTCGTAATACCATTCGTATCTGTGTAGCTAGTGATGCTCCGTGTTAGTGATAGAAGTTGCAAGACCAATATCGAGTGTCAGGATGCGAAGTTTCCAGTGGGGCAACATAAGACCCTGGGAACGGAGGCAGACTTTCAGAACTATGAAGGGAGGGACGTCGGATGGCATGACATATGGCATCATTGTGCATCTTCCTTTGCGAGAGTCTAGAACCTAGAGCTTTTATGACTTGCATTTTAGCCAATTGATAATGATGTCGTTGTGGGAGCTGCCCTTTTGCATCATAGCAACGGGGTTGTCTACCCCGCATTGTTCATTCTTCAGGGTCTAGTATTAGGCCAAGGCTCCTATATGGTTGATCACGTGAGGGTATACACTATAGGAAAATGCATCCCTTCCTGGATGGTTGATTGCTTGAGTTGCCTTTCGTAATTACAGGTAAGGATATAATTGAATGGTATGTGATCTTATGCGTCCGAATGCCAAATTCTATCCATAGTACTGATTCAAGCACATATCTCCTCGTAGCATCAGTTTTGGGTCCTGGTCTTTTCCAATCTAGTAGCCATAAGTTACAGATTCCCCCTACTGATAAGTTCCCCAGAAGAAGTTATCCTTCCCTAGCCAGTCCTTGCATGGTTTGTCCCAAGGTAAGTGGTCTTTCTCGCACTGAGACAGGTTGTCTACACAATCCTTTCGTTAGCAAGGTGTGTCGCTCTGAGGCTCTTTGCGACAGAATCATCAAGTCTTTTCTAGCTAATACAACTGCCGCAATTCTACTCGGAAAGGAAAAATCATGCTCACTGTCCAAATGTCAGCCCACGAATTCAACACTAATGCGCCGCTATACTCACGAAAAGTTCCAAGCAACGAAGCAAATAGCGCTGAATACAATCACCAACAACAATATGAGCAAGGAAACTAGCACAGTCCTTGTGCATGAGTCGCGAGACCGGCGCCGCCCAACAGTGTGGTGATGATGGTGGTGGACTTCGATAGTGCCGTACCCGCCCGGGTAGGCTGGCGGCGAGGTTTCTATCGTCACAGTTTCCCGGGACTTTTGGTTGTTAGATTGTGTATCTGAAAAAGAAAAGGAGTGGTAACTTGTGCACTCACAGGCATGATGTCCTAACAATGGAAGCCAGTTGATATGTGACGAGCGTAAGGTGGTGGTGCGTTATCGTTATCGTCAGCTTGGTTGATCTTAGTATGTAACTAAGGCACGTGAGAGATTCCATCATCACCACATGCATTTCCCGTCTTCACAACAATGACTCCAAGAGGCAACAAGATGATCAACTCTATAGCTTAATCGAGACCAATAATGATTCAGCTTTAACATCTTGGATTCTCCACCCCGGATTCAAAAGCAGGAGTCCCCAGCTCGTAATTATCACATTATACCTCTATCACACCATTGACGATTTGTACTTAACTATGTACAAAAAGATCTTAGAGTATAGATATTATTTCAGCTCTAAAACAATGCTGACCACTTTCGATATAATACTAATATCCCTTCCGGTGTTCCGTGCGTGTTGGTTCGGTACGGTGTCAGAGATGAAGCCATTCACAACTCCGTTCCCGAATCTTGTATCAGCTGAATACTCCTCTCAAAAACCTTTATCACTTTGAACCATACGGAATGAGTAAACCTGCAGTGAACCTCTGAGCGCGGAAGATGCCAATACTATACCCAAGGCTCACGACTACTGCAATACATTCAGGTGCTGGAAATGCACCTATCGATTGGAGCAACGGATTCGCCTTTGGTAGTTAGAATGGCACACAGGGTCGCGATCAAGGTTCCGTTCATGTGGAGTCTGGTGGCAAGGGTTTAAAAATCAATTTTGGGCGTCAGTAGCGTACGTAGCGAGTGTCACGTGCGTTGATAGTCGATGCAGGTAAAGTGTTGAAGTTGCTGTTGATGATGGATTCAGGGAAAGGCTGTGGGAGTGGGCGGCGAAAGATAGGGAGGGATATGAGGTTTGGAGATGAACTATATCATTGTAGATTAGTCTTTTAAGACAGAATCTGCTAAATTGTAAGGACATTTTATAAGACGCTACTGAACTAGGATACCAAAGAGACCGCCGAACGCCGAGCATCTATGTACGAAGTATTTGTTCGAATGTACATTGAAAAAGGTGGTGTACATATACGTAAATGTGGCGGTGGTGTTCATTTGGCCAAAACAGGACCGCCCTGTCGGGCCTTTTCAGCAGCGAAATCGGCAAGCTTTTGAAGCTTCTCCGCACGGACTTGGCGGAAATATCTGAAGAGCAAGATGAAGGTGAGTTCGATCCTGGTATACGTTAGCAAAAAATCACTCTTGGTAAAGGAGATGAGTGATTTATCATACCTCTCCTTGGTCATCATGAGGAAACCTTGCACGAGTAGGCCTTTTGTGATCTGAGGACCAATGCCCTTGAAAAGACCAAGCAGACCCTCGTGTTCGACAATGTATTGCATGACTTCAACAAACGTCTTGAAGGGCTTTCCATTCCTAGCTGGCGGCGGCTTAGATTGGAGGCCGACCTTGGCCACTATGAGCGGTTGAGTTGCAATGGTTGCAAGGGCCTTCGACATGGCACCGAGCACTGCTCCAAATCAGCATGTCTTACGTAAATCTATAGAGGGTGATCTTACCAAAGGCTTCCCATGGCTTCAGATTTGCCTTCCCAGGGAACAAGTTCTCCCTCAGTCGCTGGTAGGCACCGTATGTGATGGCAGGGTTCACAACGAGCACCAAGCTGGCCTTCAAGCCCCTCCATAATCCCGACCAGCCATCCTCGCTGTCGATGACCTCTTGACCCGTTGCAATCAAACCCTTCCGCTCGTCCTTGCTCACAGTCTGCTGCCGAGTGGTTACAACAGCTACAGGAATGGTGAAGAGCTGAGCTATGGCGCCTGCGATAGCACCCAGTGAAAGTTCTGCAGCGGTTCCCGGAGGCACATTCAGAGCGCGGTATTGAAGGTAAAGAGTTCGCACGATGGTGTACCAGTAGAAATAGGCAAAGTTGGTCGAAGCTACGCCGAGAAGCGAACCTGGGAGACCTGCGTAGAGACCACTGACACCGTCTGCCTTGATTATCTTGGAAACCGCGTCGAGGGTGGAATTGTAGTGCTGGTCGTCGGCGGGGTTGGCATCAGCAGAGGACGGGCTGCGCTTCATCTGGACCTGAAGCCTGGTCTTGACGCTATTTGCCACATCAGTATGAGGTTGCGCGGTCCAGTGCTGGTACTCACATGTCTAATGGGTACACCAGCGCATTCGCAAGTACAGCACCCGCGGAACCCGCTATGGCGCTGCCCCACGGCGGCAGCTTTTCAACCTTGGACTGCCCAGCCATTGTCACAGTGACCGGATGGAAATAGAGCTCGGAGGTTGAAGTTGTGCTGCGACGAACTAGCGGCGGCAGTTGACGCAACCGGATAGTTGTGGGGACAGACTGGTGCAAATTGCTGTGCAGTAATGCTATCGCATGGCCACAACAAAGCAAGAGAAATAGAAGGTGAAGATGAAAAATAACAAGAACAAAACAGGGAACGCTGAAGATGGGTAGGAAAGCACGCAAGATTGACGCTCTACTAGCCGGCGTCGAGGAGCATCTTCCATGGCTGACGAGATCCGAGGTAGATAGGCCGAGGTTCAAAAGAGCCACAGTCCAGATTGCATCGGCAGGATGCGCGCCGTGCATGCGGTTGGTCGATCTGTTAGGAGCACTTTTCTGCGGACGGCTTGGCACTGATTTTAGGCTTCCCCTCCCCCTGTGAAATTGTATAGTAGCTATAAATATTATAATACTATATAGTTTAAAATTATAGTAAATTATAGTAAATTATAGTAAATTATAGTAAATATAACTATAGTATATTATAAGTATAATAGTATAGGTAAGAAAGGGATCTAAATAGGGTAGAAATTAACTTAGAGGTATATAGGAGTATATAGTAAAAATAAAAACTAAGGATTAATTACTACCTAAAAGCCTAGTATAAAAAAATAATAAAAAACTACTAAATTACTAAAAAAAAAAGTTTATTTTTTATACCTAACTAGCTAGATAGTATAGATTTATTTTTATAGTAATTTACTATAATTTACTAGTTATAATTTGCTATATTATTATATAGAAAAGGCATCTTTTCTTAGTAGGGTAATTAGATAACTAAGATAATCAGCTTACTAATAAAACACGTTAGTAATATCAGATAGGTGAAATTCGTCATCAGTTATTAATCGGGTAGGTTTTGCCTGCGTTGGCCCGCACTCTCAGCCAATCACGGAAAGGAGGTCACCTGACCCTGAACAGGAACGAAGCCGCTTAAATGCGGCAGTAAACCGTCCATCCAAAACATCGCGCCTCGAGACAGGTCAACTCCATTTGGCAAGACTGCTGCACATACTTCAATGCCGCCGTTATTCAATATCGATAAGGTTCTGAAAGGACGTAACTCAACATATACTATTGTCAAGGAGCTTTACAGGGCTGTGGACGAAGCTGCCGTATATCTGGCTAGGTAAGACCTCCATGTAATCCCCGCGCTTTCTCATGACCCCCACGAAACCCTTTTAATATCTCACGATTTGCGGATTCTAGGGATCAAAACAAAAATAATTGTATTGTCAAGAGCGTGCGAGGCCATTGGCGCCTACAGAACGAAGCCGATATTCTAAGGCGTTACCAGTCTAAGACGCCGTTCCTTCGCCCCATCATCGATGAGGTCCTGGGCCCAGCCGATCCACCCTCTATCATTTTGAGGCATCTGGATAGTGAACTTCTCATGGAATCGAAGAAGAAACGGCTGACGCGCCCCGAGATTAAGCAAGTAGCTAGGTGCATTCTCAAAGCCCTCCTTGTCCTTCATGAGGATGGCATGGTCCACACAGGTATTACACAGTATTTATCTTGTTTAGATTCTATGTATTCTCACTCATTTTTTAGATGTGAAATTAGACAATGTTTTTGTTAACTATGGCCAAAGCGAGCAGCGCTTCTCAGAAATTCAACTTGGAGACTGTGGAGGCGTTGTCTCCAAAGATTCGGAGTTCGCCAAGGAGGGCCATCTCATTGGAGCTGCCTTTACGCGTAGCCCAGAAGCCTTGCTACAGCTTTCTTGGAGCACACCAACAGATGTCTGGTCATTCGGAAATATGGTACGTGTCCGAAAAATTAGTTGCCTTTTGTTTCCTTCAACTTACCTGTTCTCAGATTCTAAGCCTTGTGCACGGGAGTGGTTACCATCACTTTGATCCTGGCTGGGAAGGAATCAAACCAGAAGACCAGGACTATGAGATTACAGTTCTAAAGCGAATGTATCACTCATTCGGCCCTTTCCCACCATCAATTGCTGATATTATTGACCCTGAGACCTTCGAGATTATCCACTTCGTTAATCAGCAAGGGCCTCCGCAAAGGCCACTTCAACAGTGGACAACAAAGGAAATTCCTTCTGCTGATAATAAATTTATAAGGCGAATCTTAAAACTAGATCCTCGGGACAGGCCGACAGTAGAGGAGATTCTTAAGGATGAATGGTTTATAGAGGAATCAGATGATACTCGGGAGCCTAGGTTAGAGGAGGCTAACAGCTAGTGCTGTAGCCATTAGCATAACTTGTTAGTACAGATATCTAAGCAATTAGGCTAGAGTACTTTAAAAGGCCCCTAACCGAGATCTGGTGAGAATTCGACTTCTTTGAGGTGCATGCCATGCTTCCTAGCAGGATTGACCCACAATTCTTTTGTTTGTTCATGGTTCTGTGTTTAATTTGGCTCTAGCGCTAAAGTCCTTTCTTGATTGGCTTAATTATCTAACAATCTTTGTCGTTTAGCCACTGTTAGACTTAAACTTGAGGTCCAACATAAGCGCCGTGATCGGACTTATAGCAGCGCTTAGCGCTACTCAAGTAAGTTACTAGGATTCACATGCTATAGCGTGTAATATGCCCAGCTAAATAACTCTAAGGCCTCGTCTTTTTTGTTGGACTAAGAGTTGTTGAGCGGCACCTGCCGAGTAATGGATCAATCATGACGTCATACACTAGAGTAGATATTAGCCTAAGTATCTTAGGGGCTTCCTCTAATACTCCTTAGTATAATATAAATATCTTCCTTTTATAGGTTATAAGCTTAGGTATATTAATATTATATCTATATTAATATAGTAACTCTACTACTACTCCTTTTTTATTCTTTTAGAGTTATTAGTTATACTACTACTATTAGTGTTAGCTATAAGCCTGTAATACTACCTATTATTACCTTAACTATTACCTATATTAATAATACTAATAGATATCTATTAAATATATTATATAAACCTACTA